>PVKE010026284.1:0-22422 GCA_004027555.1 Craseonycteris thonglongyai
GTTACTCTGTGAGCACGAGTTAACCTGTAGTTGAAGATGACTTTAGATTTTTCTCCTCGAGCTGTTATTTTACAGTATGGTTTCATGCCATGTTTGTGTAATCTGAAAGCTTCATCTCCAACTATAACATAGGGCACTACTTTATTCGAACCAGGAAGTCTCTCATCTGGAGGAAATATATTTCCCAAAAGCACTTGTTTCCCCATGACAGACTTCACAAAAATTCCACTGTACCCCTCTTTTCCATATGACCCAACATCTATCTATTGCTATAAATTTACAGTTGGCATCAACCAAAGCAAGTAATACAACAGAAAAGTACTCCTTATAATTAAAAAACGTATATGGCGCTCTTCTTTGTCTTCCCATCTGCAACTTAGTCAGATCAATTTTAGTTGTTATTTGGACCCTGTAATCTAAACTCACCATGAAATTACCCTTAGTGCCCTCCCAGCTCTGTGTGCCAAAATAATTGCTCCGCGTGCCACTTTGGGCACGCGTGCCATAGGTTCGCCACCCCCGCTCTAGGCTGTAAATCTAGTGGGAACTGGTAAAACTGATGTTCCAGAACCCTGCTCTTTTGCAGTATCTTGCTGCTTCAACTGATTAAATGTCTGCTAGAGGTCTGTTATAGGTAAGTGATGGGCCTTATAATTGGATAAACAAACTTCTAGAGCAAGCATGTGACAGGACCGTTATTAGAACTATAAACTTTTGTTGGAATTGCAAATACCCGAGCTGTGTTTAAATCTTTGGGAAAAAATGAACCAAACAGTACAAATACTTATTTATGAGATACTGGCCTGAGTGACTCTCAAACCAAGTTTATGTTTCAGTTGAATTGTTACCCAGTGAATTAACATTTCATCTCTGTGGGTGTGTCTGTGATTAGGGAGTTGACTCCTCTTGCTTATGCCAAATTGTGTTACCCTGTGTTACATACACTGCGTCGTCTTTAGGGTTTTACAACTTCTGTTTGGTTAAATACATGATTTGGAGGGAGATTAAGATAATTGACATATGTGGTTATAGTACTAGGGAAGAAGAAAATTCTGTGACAACATGTAGGAGTATTATTTACCTCAGTTTCAGAGAGAGTAGTTAGGAAAGGTTTTTAATAATAACTAATTCCTTAGTTGAGACATGAAGGATGAATAGAGGCGAATGAGACAGCAGAAAGAGAGTTCATTGGACTGAGGACTAACTGTTACTTATAAATTCATTATGCAGTTCCTGAGAATTATCTTACATGATTTGAGAAAGTTAGAACAATTTTTATGAAAATTTTTAGTTGTTTTTCTTGTGACCATACACTTGTTATTGAGTGGTAAGAACAATGATAGCTAGTTTGTGTATGTTTAGAATTTTTTTTTATATATATTTGTGTTTCTTGAACAGTTATTGAGCAGTGTTACAGAGAAATTGTTTTGGTAATGATAATTTTAGATTCTCTTGTGAGTAGTGAACTTGATAGGCAGTGAACTTTTCAGACCTTTAAATATTCTGATATGCTGCCACTGTGAGTTAGTTAATATGGTATAGGTCCCTAAATGATGTTAGCACTTGAATAATTAGTTCCATTGACAATGGGCTGGTGTGAATAGGTAAATATAAATAAAAATCAATTTATATGTCTTCATAATAATACTATTGGGAAATAAAGTCTTTGAATATATGGTAGACTGTATCTGATGTACCAACTCAGGAATTACTGCTCATATTCTGGCAGCTGTTTTATAAAAGTACAAAGGAAGGCCACTATAATAAGATTGACAATAGCTCAATTATATTGGCTTGTAAAGGAAACTCAGATCGTCTATTCAGCCACAAGAAATAATTTCAAAAGGTTCCCCTCCCTTCCAAAGGCTTTTAATTTATTTTAGAATGAAGTAGTTACAGTGGTTACTTGAGTGTAAGGGGGAGGCAGTGGGGGAGGAGGGACAGGCATCAAATACATGGTGATAGAAGGAGAACTGACTGTGGGTGGTGAACACATAATGCAATACATAGACAATGTAATGTAGAATTGTACTCCTGGAACCTACCGTATGTAATTTTTACCAACCAATGTCACCCCAATAAATTTAGCAATTAATAATAAAAAAGAATACTTAATACAACACTGCCCCCAGATCTTATCCCCCATGTAGTAATGGCCCTTTAGATGCATTTTACCAAGTCTCCTTTTTTTCACTTTGGAAAGTGGTAGTTATTTCATGTGTTTTCTGGTGCTTATCACCAATAATGAGAACTTGAAATTACACCATTTCATATTCCTGTGCACATGTTCTTTTGTTGAGAGGTAATCTTTCACATAGGCTAGTAAATGACTGCCTTTTCAGGTGGTGTGATTTGAAGGCCAAAAAGGTCCTCTGACTCTTGCTGTTAAGGATTTAGGGCCTCCAATTACATCATGAAGAAATACCTTCATTTGTGTTATCTTTGAAGTACCTCCTTGTACTTTTTCCACTATTGGTTCTTTGAAAAATTAGTTTTATTACTTTTTATTGAGCACACATTATAGTACAAGGGCACAAATCATAACCTGATGACTTTTCAAAGGAAACAAACATCAATGTAACCAGATCAAGAAATAGAAGATTACCAGCACCTTTTCTGTTCTTCCTCTAGTTACTATCTCCTCCCAAAACCACTATCCTGACTTCCAGCACTATAGATTAACTGCTAGTTTTTAAACTTTTATGTGGCATATACTCTTTTGCTTAGCATAATATTTGTGAAATTCATTCATGTTGTTGCATGTAGTAGTTCATTAACCTTAAAACCTTTCAGCGGCCCCACATCTTGTACAGAGTAAAGGACTGCCTCCTTGGCAAGGCATGCATGAAAGCATGGTTGAGCTCCGTGTTTCTCTCTCTCTAGCTGTGTGTCTCACTCTTGTGTTGTGTGTTCCAGCAGCTGTCTTTGTTCCCTGACCACACCTGATTTTTCATACCTCTGAGCTCTTGTTTAGCCTGTTCTCTTTGCCTGGAATTCCTTATTTTTAACCTGGTGCGATCCTATTTGTCATTTAAAAGCCAAGTTTCACAGCCTCTGTGATGCCTTTCACCTATTCCTTCAAGGTTTATTATTCCCTCCTGTGCTACTGTGTCACCTTTTGTAGCTGTTGAACTTTTTGTGAAACAGTGGACTTATTTAAATAGAGATTGAATCGAACAATATGTTGAAGGTTTATTTGTTGGTCTTAATAATTGTGTATAAAGTGTTGAATAAAATGAATTGCCATATGAAGCTTTATTAATGAGAGAATATGTGCTTCTTTTAATGGTTATAATAAATAAGCAGAGAAATTAAAAAGTATCTTTATCGCCCCTTTTGGGTTAATTGAAATGTCTTCTTGGTTCACTTAAGTTTGCAATTTAATATATTTATGAGGTCTTAGGTTTTTGAAAAACAAAATGATTTACAAATAACTGTGAACAAATTAGGGTGTTCCTGGGAAAACTGGGATGGCTCAGTGGGTTAAGCGCTCACTTTGCAGCCCCGAGGACTGAGGATTGAACCCCATCTCCAGCCCATGTGGACCCATATGCTGAACTGGGGTGTGCTTCCCATGTGGCAGGTCCCTAGCCCAGTTCCCGCCCTGTGAGGCCCCTGCCCACCTGTGTGGAACGAAACCATATCAAAAAACTGATGACATGCCACTGTGGAGACTGCTCTGGGCTCTCCCCCTTCTCTCTGTCTCTCTCTGTCTCTCTGTCTCTGTCAAAAACAATAAATCTTAAAAAACAAAACAAAAACAAATTAGAGTGTTCCTAAAGCATGATTTCATGTTCATCAACAGAATCCAACGTGGCGGAGTCTCGATTTTGGAATAATGCCAGACCATCTTGATACATCTGTGTCATGTTTTGTGGTGAAGATATGGGGTGGAAAAGAGGATGTCTACCAGCTGCTGATTGAGTGGAAAGTCTGCTTGGATGGGCTGAAATACTTGGGTCAGCAGGTAATTTTCAGGCTGCAGTTTCAAGTAGTTGTCTTCTCTACACTAAGCTTTCTTTCTGTTGATTCTCCTGATTCTACATTTTCTATTATAAAGAGAGCCCTTTATGATTGTTTACATAATTATGAAAATTTGAGATGTTGCCAGGCTTGAAAAATAACCTTTAACTGAAGGAACTTATGAAGAGGGACCCTAAGCTGCTAATATTTAAGAGGATTTTATTTTTGGTAGGAAAGACTATGCTTCTCAAAGCACAAGGCTTCTTCTGTGTTACTGGATGTTGCCCTCTAGAATCTGAAAATTAAGTTGAAAATAAGGAACAAAGAGCATACTGTTAAATACCTTCTCTTATGACCCGTAGAGCTGGGTTATTCTAGGACTAGGAAGAACTACTATTTATTGTGTATAGGGATGACACATGCCTGGCTTATATACTGCTGCCCATTCTCCAGGAGGAACTTGCTCTAGGGCCTAGATTAATTCTGGCCATAAAGCTAGTGGTGACTGGTAAAGATGATTACTACACTCTTCTAGCTGAGCTCAGAAGTAGCTCCATAATCCTTTCTAACACTGTGTTCCAGGATGCAAGTAACAGTATATCAGAACTACCATCCCCTGACATAAGTTATTACAATTAATGTTAATAGCAACCTTGTGAAGGTTGATAGCGAAGTAATTGCCTTTATTTTCCAAATGGGAAAATTGAGCCTCAAAGAATTGAAGAAACTTCTCAAGATCATACTGTCAGTTGGAGCTAGGATTTAAATCTAGACCTGATGCCTTAAAAATTTATTCTATTTTGTGCTGTACCACACTGGTGTGTATGTGTGTGTGTGTGTGTGTGTATATATAGTCCTCAGTGACCACCCACTTCACCTTGGAATGAATGCCATTTCTATTTTGTGATACCTGTGGGACTCCTGTTAAAGTTAACCCTAAAATGTTACTCATATCTACAGATATCTCTGATGTTTCTTAATGTTTATTACGTATAATTCTGGTATATTTATTTAAAAAAAAATTTTTTTTTTAATCATTGAGCCTTGGATTTCTTTACTTTATTGTTTTTGACAGAGAGAGAGAGAGAGAGATACAGAGAGATACAGAGAGATACAGAGACAGAGAGAGAACTGAACAGGAGGAACTCCCTAGTTCAGCATATGGGTCCGCATGGGCCGGGGCTGGGACCCGATCCTTGGTCCCCAGCGCTGCAAAGTGAGCGCTTTACCCACTGAGCCATCCTGGCTTCCCCTGGTATATTTCTTTTAAAGAAACAATTCTTTTTGCTTGCCATACTTTATTTTGTGTCCTTTATAGTTAACAGAACAATACATGTAATATTTTCCTTAGCTAAATTCTAACCTACTACAAATTTTTAAGACTATTTTTTTTTTATATCTTTTTATATTTATAGAGAGTAATTATTTTATCTTCGGTGCATATTTATTTTTTTATTTTACTTTTGACAGATAGAGAGAGAGACAGAGACAGAGACAGTTAGAGAACCGAACTGTGGGAACTCCCCAGTTCAGCATGTGGGTCCGCCTGGGCCGGAGCCGGGATTCGATCCCCGGTCCTCGGGGCTTCAAAGCGAGCGCTCAACCCGCTGAGCCGTCCCGGCTTTCCCCCTACTACAAATTTTTAAACTTGTTTATTTTTGTATTTTGTTCTCTTCTTAGGGCTGGTCTTATTAATAATTAAAATTTATAAATAATGACATTTGGCTTAGGGCTTTTCTCCTCTCTTTTGGTACCAGGAACTTTTTGCCTTTAGGCTGGCCAATTAGAGCCCTGAACTGAAGCACATACACTTTCTATCTTCTCACAGGCTGTAGTTGGCTCTCTGTGGCTAGACTCTCATATTAAGCATTTGTTTATTTTTCTCTGAAAGTTTTATTTTGTGGAGGATGGTGCTTTCAAACATTAGAGTTGCAGGGCTATAAGCTTGTAGGGGAGTTTTTTATTTTTAAAATGTTTATTTTTATTGTTTTTGACACAGAGAAATACAGAGATAGAGACAGAGATAAGGGGGAGGGCCCAGAGCAGTCTCCATAGTTGCACATCATTGGTTTTTCCACATAGTTTCATTCCATAGGTGGACATGGGGCTGCACAGGGCAGGAACTGGGCCAGGGTCTCACCCCGGTGAGAACTGAACTGGGGGCATTCCCCAGTTCAGCATATGGGTTCGCATGGGCCAGGGTCGGGATTTGATCCTCGGTCCCTGGGGCTGCAAAGTGAGTGCTTAACCCACTAAGCCATCCCAGCTTCCCCTGAATTCTAATTATTGAGTTGTAGCAATTATGTATGTATTCTGGATTTGAGTCAGTCCTTTTTAAGATATATATTTTCCAAATAATTTTTTTCAGTCTGTCACTGGTCTTTTAATTTTTTAAGTGTCATTCAAAGAACAGAAATTTTTAAATGTTGATGAAGTCTACTATATAAGTTTTTTCTTTTACGTTTTATGCTTTTTGTGTCTTTTTTTAGGATATCTTTGCCTAAGCCAAGATCATAAAGATTTTCTCGTATGAAATTCTTCTGGAAATTTTATAGTTTAAGGTTTGACACTTTTGTCTATGATACATTTTGAGTTAACTTTTATATGAAATATAAGGTTCATTGTTCTGCATATATTATAGGTGAACATTTGTTCCTCTACTCTTTCTTGTAAAGGCTATTATTTCTCATTAAATTACCTTGTTATGTTTGTTAGAAATCGGTTGTTGAAAATCATTTATGTAGGTCTATTTCTGGACTCTTCTCTTTCACTGATCTGTACATCTGTCCCTATGCCAATATCACATTATCTTGCTTACTGAAGTTTATACTATCTTGAATTTAGGTAATATGAATCATCCAACTTTGTTCTTTTTTCAAAGTTGTTCTGGCTCTTCTAGATCTTTTGCTTTTGCATATGCACTTTAAAATCATTTTCTACCCAAATCCTGATGGGGTTTTAATAGGTATTGAATCTAGGGAAATTGGGGAGAAATGACATTTTAACAGTATTCAGTGTTTTAATCTATAGACATATGTCTTTTCAATTGTGAAAATCTTCTTTCATTTGACTCATCAATTTTTGTAGTAAATAATATACAGATCTTGCATGTGTTTTGTTATATTTGTACCTATGGATTCCATGTTTATTGATGGTAATTTAAATAGTATTCCTTTTTAAAATATTCGTATTCCAATTTTTGTAGCTATTATGTAGAAACATTTCTGTATTGAATTTTTATTTTATGACCTTTCCACAAGGGTGAGCTGATAAATTTTGCCTCTACCGCCATATTTTTTTTGTTACATTAGACATGTATGGATATAACCAGTTCTGTGTAGTCATATAGTATCTCCCCTCCATCATTCTTGTCCTTGCATACACAGATGCTTATATTTTTCATCCAGTGCACATCGAAATGGAAGAGTGTTCTGATCAAAAAACAGTTGACATGACCTTCCCAGCTGAGGCCTGAGCTTTGAATATTTTAGGTTGAGGTGATTGATCCCTTATGGCAGTATTCCATGGACTGCCTTTTGTTCTCAGGGCATAATGATGGACCCAAGTTTCATTACCTATAGTAATGAAACGTTAATGAAACTTAATCTTTAAGAAGTCCTCACCTTCTTTTTCAAAAATTTCAAAGAAATGGGAGGAACCTTTCCTGCTGTTAGGAACTCAATAAAAGCACTCTGTTTGAACCAAACTTCTGAACACTCTTTCATTTCAATGTGCACTGGGTGAAAAATGTAAGCATCTGTGTATGCAAAGTCATGAAAGATGGTGGGGAGAGATACCACGTGATTATACATTACTAACTATATCCAGATATGTCTGACATAACAAAAAATATTACAGTGGAGACAAAATTTATCAGCCAACGCTCATGATTTCACTTATTACATCTAGTAGGGTTTGTGTGTGTGTGTGTGTGTGTGTGTGTATTACTTTTGTAAATTGCTATATAGGCAGTCATGCAATCATGTTGTCTATGAGTACAGACAGTTTACTTTCTTTTTTTCTAATATGTATGCCTTTTTCTTTCTTCTTATTTCACTGGTTAAGACTTCAGTACTGTGATAAATAAATAGAAGTGAGTATAGTGGACATCTTTGTTTTGTTGAAAAGTATTCAGTTTTTCACTGTTAAGTATATTAGCTATACATTTTGTAACTTTATCAGGTTAAGGAAGTTTCCTTTCATTTGGTGTGGATTTGATTTGCTAGTATTTTATTAAGGCTTTTTTCACCTAGGTCTATGAAGGATGTTGGTCTGTACTTTTCTTAGAATGTCCTTGTCTGGTCTAGTATCAGAGTAATGCTGGTCACATAAAATGGATTGGGAAGTGTTTATTGTTCTGTTATTGGGAGGAATTTGTGTAAAGTTGTTATTTATTTCCTAAATGTTTGACAGAATTCTTTAGTGAAGCCATGTGGATTAAGATTTCTTTGTGTGAAAGTTTAGAAGTATGACTAAATTACTTTATTAGATAAGGAGCTATTCAGGTTATCCATGTCTTTGTAAGCTGATAGGTTGTCTTCCAAAGAATTTGTTGATTTTAACTTATGATTTCAAATTTATTGCTATAAAAATTTCTATATTACCATATTTTTTTCATGTATGTAGGATATATAATAATTCTTTCCTCTTTCATTCTTGCTGTTGGTAATTTCTGTCTTCTTTTTCTCATGATTACTCTGAGTAGAGATTTATCAATTTTATTAGCTTTTTAAAGAACTAGTGTTTGATCTTATTGAATATATTTATTGTTGTTTTCAATGTCACTGATTTCTGCTGTTATTATTTTCTTCCTTTTGCTTGCTTTGGGTTTAATTTGCTCTTTTTTCTTTTTAATTTTATTGTTTTGGGAGAGAGAGAGAGAGAGAGAGAGAGAGAGAGAGAGAGAGAGAGAAAGAGAGAAAGAAGGGGGAGGGCCCAGAGCAGTGTCCATAGTTGTACATCATTAATTGTAACATACGGTAGTTTTATTCCACACAGGTAGATGTGGGTCCATTTGGGGTGGGAACTTAACTCGGGGCCTCTCGCATGGGAAGCAAGAACCTTCCCTGCCACTCTGGTAGTTACAGTTGTACCACAGTTCAGCATTTGGGGTTTGCACAGTCTGGGGCTGGGGCTGGGAGTTGAACCTTGGGACCTCGCTACTGGGAGGCAAGCGCTTAACCACTGGGCTATCCTGGCATCCCCTAATTTGTTCTTCTTTGCTAGTTTCCTTTTCTTTTTTTCTTTTTTTCCTCCCCTCCCCTCCCCTCCCCTCCTCTCCCCTCCTCTCTTCTGTTTTCTCTTCTCTTCTCTTTTTTCTTTTATTATTAGTTTCAGGTGTACAAAACAACATAATGATTAGACATTTATGCACACACCTCCTAAAGTGATAACTCCAACAAGTCTGCTACCCATCTGACATTTTTTGAATCAGTGTTTTGGATTTCTTTGGATAAATACCCAGGAGCAGAATTGCTGGGTGATAAGGTAGTTCTATTTTTTTTTTTAAAGGTTTTGAGGAACCTCTATACTGTTTTTCATAGTTGCAGGACCAGTTTGCAATTTCACCAACAGTCCACAAGGGTCCCCTTTATTCCACATCCTCACCAGCATTTGTTGGTTGGTTGATTGATGATGACCATTCTGACGGGAGTGGGTGGTATCTCATTGTGGTTTTAATTTTCATTTCTCTGATATTTAGTGATGTTGGGCATGTTTTTATGTCTCTTGGCCATCTGTGTGTCCTGTTTTGAGAAATGTCTGTTTAGGTCCTCTACCCATTTTTATTTGGATTATTTGTTTTTTAGGTGTTGAGTTGTATGCATTTTTTATAAATTTTGGATATTAAATTCTTATTGGATGTCTCATTGGCAAATATCTTGTCCATTCAGTAGGCTGTCTTTTTGTTTTGTTGATGGTTTCCTATGCTGTGAAAAAACTTTGTAGTTTGATGTAGTACCATTTGTTTATTTATTTATTTATTTATTGTTTCCCTTGCCCAAGGAGATATATCAGTAAAAATATTACTAAGGATAATATCTAGAGATTACTTCTAGCATTTTCTTCTGGGAGTTTTATGGTTTTGGGACCTACATTTAAGTCTTTAATCCATTTGAGTATGTAGTTGTATATGGCATAAGAAGGTGGTCTAGTTTCATTTTTTTGCATGTATCAGTCCAGGTTTTCCAGGACCATTTACTGAATAGACTGTCTTTAACCCAGTGTAAATTCTTGCTTCCTTTGTTGTAGGTTAACTGACCATATAAATATGGATTGATTTCTGGGCTCTCTATTTTGTTCCATTGATCTATGTGTTTGTTTTTTTATGCCAATACCATGCTGTTTTGATTACGATGTCCTTGTAGTAGTATAAAATTTGATATCTGGTAGTATAATATCTCTCGTTTTGTTCTTCTTTCTTAGGATTGCTCTGGGTATTCTAGGTCTTTTATGTTTCCTTATCAATTTCAGGATTATTTGTTCTAGTTCTGTGAAAAATGCCATTGTTAGTTAGGTGGGGATTGCATTAAATCCATAGATTGACTTGAATAGTATGGACATTTTAACCATATTAATTCTTCCTATCCATGAGCATGCTATATGCTTCCATTTATTTGTATCTTTAATTTCTATCTTCAGTGTTTTATAATTTTGGTTTCTTAAGGTAGGATCTTGGATTGCTGATTAAAATTTTTTTTTCTTTTTTTTGTCTAAAATAAGCATTTAATAAATTCTCCTAAAATAAGGCTGGAGGCATCATGCTCCCTGACGTCAGTCTGTACTACAAAGCATCAGTAATCTGGTATTGTCAGAGAAACAGACATATAGACCAATGGAACAAAATCGAAAACCCAGAAATAAACCCACAAATATATGGACAGATAATCTTTGACTAAGGAGCAAAAAATATACAATGGGGAAAAGAGAGCCTCTTCAGTTAATGGTGCTGGGAAAATTGGAAAATCACATGCAAAAGAATGAATATGGACTGTGAACTGTCACCATACACCAAAATTAACACAAAGTGGATTAAGGACCTCCACATAGATCCAAAACTATAAAGTACATAGAGGAAGGCATTGGCACTAAACTTATAGACCTTGGGCTCAGAGAGCACTTTATGAACTTGACCCCAAAGGCAAGGGAAGTAAAAGTAAAAATAAATGAGTGGGACTATATCAAACTAAAAAGCTTCTACACAGCAAAGCCGTCAACAAAGTAAAAAGGAAACCAACCAAATGGGAGAAAATATTTGCAAATAATGCCTCTGATAAGGGGCTAATATCTAAAATATATAAAGCACTCATACAACTCAACAACAACAATAAAAAAACAAATGATTCTATTAAAAAATGGGCAGAAGACCTAAACAGGCACTTCTCTCCTGAAGACATACAAACAGCCAACAGATACATGAAAAAATGCTCGACATCACTAGCAATTAGGGAAATGCAAATTAAAACCACAATGAGATACCACCTCATACCTGTTAGGATGGCTATAATCAACAAGACAAGGAATAACAAGTGCTGGAGAGGCTGTGGACAAAAAGGAACCCTCATACACTGCTGGTGGGAATGTAAATTGGTACAACCACTATGGAAGGCAGTGTGGAGATTCCTCAAAAAATTAGGAATGGAATTGCTAAATGGCCCAGCAACCCCTCTCCTTGGTATCTACCCCAAAAACCTGAAAACCTTAATCCGCAAAGATGTATGTACCCCAATGTTCATCACAACACTGTTTACAGTGGCCAAGTCGTGGAATCAACCAAAGTGTCCTCTGATAGATGACTGGATAAAGAAGTTGTGGTACATGTATACAATAGAATACTACTTAGCAATAAGAAAAGATGAAATACAGCCATTTGTGACAACATGGACGGACCTTGAAAACATCTTATTAAATGAAATAAGTCAGAATGAAAGACTCAGGAAACATGACCTCACCTATAGGGGGAATATAAAACTGCAAGGAGCAAAGAAACAAAGACTCATGGACACAGTCAATAGTTTAGTGGTTACCTGAGGGTAAGGGGGGAGGGTCCGGGGGTGGGGGGCGGGAGTAGGGAGGGAGAGTCAAACATACGGTAATGGAAAGAGCTGATTCTGGGTGGTGAGCACATAATGGGATGTATAGATAATGTAATGTAGAATTGTACACCTGGAAACAATGTAAATATATCAATCAATGTCACTGTAATAAATGTAACAATAAAAATAAATAAATAAATAAATAAATAAAGTCTTCTTTAAGTTTTAGCTGTAACCCCAACTTTTTGATATTGTATTTTCATTTTCACTCAGTTAAACATATTTTCTAATTTTTCTTTGATTTCATCTTGACCCAAGGATTACTTAGAGGTATGTTGTTTAATTTTCAAACATTTTTAGATTTTCCAGATATTTTTTTTTTTTAAGATTTATTTTATTTTATTGTTTTTAACAGAGAGACAGAGACAGAGACAGGAGAGAGAAGGGGGAGGGCCCAGAGCAATTTTCATAGTTGTATGTCATCAGTTTTCAACATGATTTTATTCCACACAAGTGGCAGGGTTTGCACAGGTTGGGAACTGGGCCGGGGGGGCCTCCTGCATGGGAGGCATGCACCTATACGAGCTGGGGGCCGAATCGAGGGCCTCCCACACATGGGAACCTCGCCCTGGTGAAAACCTAACTGGGGGCCTCTGACATGGGAAGCACACCCCAGTTCAGTATATGGGTTGGCATGGGCTGGGACTAGGACTGGGACTTGATCCTAGGACCCTGGGGCTGCAAAGCTAGTGCTAAACCCACTGAGCCATCCCGGCTTCCCCCAGATTCTTCTTTTGTTGATTTCTATTTTAATTCTGTTGAGTTGAGAGGAAATAGTTTGTATGATTTTAATCCTTTTGTCTTTTTTTGAGATTTATTTTATGACCTGGAGTATATGATCTATTTTGGTAAATGTTTCAATGTGATAGTATTCTGCTCTTATTGAATGGAATGTTTTACCAATGTCAGTTAGATTAAGTTGGTTGAAAGTCTTAAGTGAATTTTGAATAATATGTTGGGATTAGCAGAAAAGATAGGGGTTGGCACAGGAATATGAAATTATGGGACATAATCCAGTCCATTCCTTTTTAGTTGAGGAAACTAGGACCCAGAGTACTGATGCAACTTGTCCAAAGTCACACACTTGTTTGTGCCAGAGCTACATATACTCAGTTTCCCAAAGAGCCTTTAGAGGTAATAGAATTAATCAAAATGTTTTCCCTTGAAATCATGAACTAAGCTAGTCTTGACTTGGATTTTGATGACAAAGAAACAAAGGAGTTTGAAGATAGCTCTGTTCAAGGTGGGAATAGGGAGAATTTGTTGAACTGCTTACATGGACCATGTGTAATGGAAGAAGTCCTTGTGTTTAGTTTAAGTGGTTAGAACTTTATATTAACAACAGCAGCAATTGTGTACCCTTTAATTATTTGGGCATCCTTTTATAATTACACAATCCTTTTACATGCACACAATGAACTGGGGCCTTTTGAAGATCATGTGAGCAAGTTTTATTATTTCCCTCAGCATTTAAACTAGAAAATGGAAACTCAGAGAGATTTAAGTAGTTTGCTACAGGTTACGCAGTGATTGGTGGGTTTAAGCTATTGCTTGTTCTAATGCTTAGACTATATTTATTAATCATTTCACTGACTCAGATAAGGTGTCTTAAAATTGTGCCTTTTTTTTTTTCATAAAAGGGTTATAATATGAGGTTGTGGCTGGATTAATTCTATATTCTGTGATCTCCATATTAGGCTTTTAACACAATTGTTATTGGATCAGTAATCTGTAGTTAATGAGTAAAGGATGATATATTCATACTTCTTATTAGCATGATTTAACAGTTCTGCATGTACATAGTAGTGTGGAATATTCGTTTTATTAAGCATGTTTTTCTTTTTCTTTATTCAGAAACAAAGGGATCTTTCTGAGCTTTATGGTTGTCTGATTCTGATACATTATTAGTTTTTCCCCCCATATTGTTCATGTCTAATTTCTAAAAGTACTTTTATATCCAATTATCTCATTTAATCTTTATGACATATCCCTATAAGACAGAGCAAGGACTTTTTCTGCTATTGTCTGATGAGGGAATTAGAGCATGAATCATTTACATTGGTTATGTACTATATATTGGGTAGAGTGCACAGCACTAGGGCTATAAAGAAAGGGAAACAAGTCAGGGTTCCTTGTTAAACAATTGAAGTTTGAATTAGAACCCAAATAACATTTTTTACTTTATTTTAAGAAGAGCAGGTTTATTCAAAATGCTAGCATTTCAGGAGGATGTTGAACTCTTATTCAAAGGCTGTCTTCCAGATCACTTGATTTTTTCTGTTTTTTCAGCCCACTAGGTATTTTTTCAAGTACCAGAACCAAGTTGTATCTTATTTATTTATTTCTTTTAAAGATTTATTTTATTATTTAAGATAAGGTGAGAAAGAAAGACAGCCCCCTCTTATTTTTCAGCAAACTAATTTAATACTATCTTTATAAAGCTTATGCTATGAGAAGTTTATCTTTATATTAAATTTGCTCCTGATAGTAGTCCTCCTCCCTTCTTTAATGGTATATTTTGAAAGTAATACGTATTCTTTGTGGACAATTTAGAAAATTTTGAAAAGCACAAAGAATGCAAAATAATGTGTAATTCTACAGCCATGGTTAATGTTTAGATGCATATAATTTTAATCCTTTTATCGCCCTATGTATATATGTGTATAAAATATTTTATGTTCGTAAAATTTCAAGTGCCTTCTAGTATTAAAATTGATGTCATAATACTTTATCTTTTCTCTCATAAAATGAAATACTTCTTGAGATTGATTTATTGTTTTCACTATAAATTTAATATTGTACTTGTCTTTTGGTGGTATTTTACTCAGCTGAGTAAATGGTGTAGGTAAACAGGGATCATGTGATTAATTTTGCTTTAGTAATAGAGGTAGGAGTTATAGAAGTCAGATGAATGTTCACAGGAATTTTCTGCTGCTGGCTTTGGCTATTCTGTCTGTGGCTAGGCAAAGGAGATGGAATATTCTGTTCTGGTAATCCTTCTTGTCTTTCCCCCACTTGAACCTTCTCTTAACCTTTTACTGAAGCAGCAATTTAAAATTTCTATAGCCACAACTCTTTCTGATCAAGTAACCAAATCTATTTTTATGTTTCACAATTGGATACTTTATACTTTTGAGTTATTTTAAAAAAAAATCCTAGTTCTTCAATTTTAAAGTTTTAGTTCTCTCACTTTTTAGGTGAAGTTTAATTTGGGGTATCATTGGCTGATGCTCAAATTGGCAGTATTTGAAAGAGAGTGGTATGCAGGCAATGATTAAGCAGACATTTAAAGACTTTAGGGAGTGGATATTATCTTTATTGTTTTTTTAAAAGATTTATTTTATTGTTTTTGACAGACACAGAGAGACAGAGACAGAGAGAGACAGAGAGAAGTGGGAGGGCCCAGAGCAATCTCCATAGTTGTACATCATCAGTTTTTGACATGGTTTTCTTCCATACAGTTGGGTGGGAGCTGCACAATGTGGGTACTGGGCCTGGGGCCTCCAGCATGGGAGGCACGCCCCCTTGAGCCAGGGGCCAAATCAGGGGATGAGAACCAAACTGGGGGCCTCCTGCATGGGAAGCACATCCTAGTTCAGCACATGGGTTGACACGGGCCCGGGCCAGGATTTGATCCTCAGTTCTCAGGGCTGCAAAGCGAGTGTTTAACCCGCTGAGCCATCTTGGCTTTCCTGTTTGTTTTTTAATAAAAATATTAATCTTTCTTTTTTTTCCTAGAGCATCATATTTTTTGTGTTCTTATAGATTAACTGTTGTTTTCTCTGAGCTAAGTGGTAAAAACCAAATTATCTTGGAAGGCAGGCCCCTTTGTAGCACAGGCTTCCCCACTAGGTGAGTGTCCTAGAAACCCATCTGCATCAGTGTACCAGCTGGTGTTGTGAGAGACTGTTCAGCTCCACTGAATTTTATTTATGCACGCTGAGTTTTAAGCAGTTTTTGACCAAGAATGGCATGATCCTTGTGCCCCCACCCTTTTTATTCACTTGATCTTGCCCTGAGTAACTTTTTTTTTTGTTTCCCTGGATAAAAAAAAGTCCTCAAAGGGAAATGTTTTGCCAGTATGGAAGAGGTGAAACAAAAAAGGGCAGAGCACTAAAAGGCATAAAAATAGACAAGTTTAAAAACTGTTTTGAGCAGTGAAAAAAGCGTTTCTATAGGTGTATTGCATCAAACAGAGAGTACTTTGAAGGTGACTAAAGTTTAAACATGTAAGAATAATTACACAATTTTTAATAAATAAATTTCTGTTTTTTGAGGGGGGGTTCGCTCTTACATGCTATGCCTCTGACTGTACTTTAGGATAGTATTTTCATAACAACTTCAAGGAGTGTTTGTAGAAAATGTGGTACCTGTGATCTCATGTGATGTTTTGTGAGACCTTTGACTAAAGCAGGAAACTCTCAGTTGATTACCTGGTTTGGTGATAGTGATTTGTTTTCTCTTGGCTTGTTACATATTGCCAGCCTGATATTCAGAATTGTCCTGTTGTGTCACTCTCCAATTGTATTAAAACATGATTGGAATGAGAAAAACTAATGATATGTTTTCCTTCTCTTTTAGATTCATGCCCGCAACCAAAATGAAATAATTTTTGGGCTGAATGATGGCTACTATGGTGCTCCATTTGAACATAAGGTAAGTGAATTTTCCTAGTGCTATGAGTTTTGTTTAGTGTGAGTGAGCCTTGACTTAGGGTAAAAGTGCTATTTGTAAACAGAATCATATTTTAAATATCATTGTAAGTTTGTCATTTACTGTGGTTTAGGATGAATGCATTTTAAAATAAAAAATTATTATGTAACCACCTCAATTTTTTCTAAATCCAGATTATCTTAATTTTCCTAAAAGAAATTTTGAACTCTTTTTTCTTATTCTATATAATCTTTATGAGTTAAGAAAGTGATAAATTTGATTAGATGCAATACAATTATTAAATGTTTCAGATCGCTTTTATGACTTTCATTACATTTAAGAAACTATGAGTCATATTATAGTCAGCACTATATATCTAAAGGCGATTAGCTAAAGAAGAGGAAAAGAATCCATGTTTACCAAGTACCTACTATCTGTGGTACTATGTTAGATGATTCATGTTCTTTGTCTCACTTAATAATAACGACTATAAACCAATTATGTGAGTTCTTTATTTTATTCGCTTTTAGTGATCATACTGCTTCAAGTTCTTGGTTGTCTTAAATGCTGTTGCTGGAATGCACCATTCATGCAACAACTATTTATTATCTGCTGAATGTTAGCTACTGTGCTCTTAAGTGCTAAGGTTACAATGGAGAGCAAATGTATATTTTCCTATTTCATGGAGTGTACGGTACTTATATGGAAGAGACAAATAGTGATAAAGGAACCTAACAGATAGCGAGTGCTCAATTTGCTGAGCTATCCTGGCATTCTGAGACTTGACTTTTAAGGTTATAATTCAAAGAATGAGTAGAAGTGAACTAGGTAGAGGGAGTAGGTCTGAATAGAGAGAACATTTCTGGCAGAATAGGGTAGTATGTTGGAAGACCATGTAGTGGAAGGGGATGTGTTGAGTTTTATGGACTGAAGGAAGGTCAGAATGATGAGGAAAAGTGATACCAGATGAAGGTGGGGTGGTAGGTAAGGACCACATCATAATTTTTATAGGATTTTATCCTAATAGTAGTAGAGCATGTTGAAGGATTTTTGGCCTGGCAGTGATATAGATTTGTGTTTTAATAATTTCATTCTGGCTGCAGTAAGGACTGATTGTAAAAGAGATAAAAAGATATGTGGGAAGGCAGTAAAGGGGATCTACCGGTAGTAGTATTTTAAGTAAGAGGTGTTTATACTTTGGAATAACAGGGCTATGGTAGCATAGAGAGAAGATGGATTTAAGAAAGTTTTAAGAGGTGAAACCATTTGGACTTAGTATGGTTTGAATTTAGGGTATAAGAAAAAAGGTGGTAAGGATAACTTTTGGGTTTCTGGCTTAGGTGAAGTAACTGGATGGATAAAGGTGCCAAACATTAAGAAAACTAAAGAACACTGGAGGAAAACTAGTATTGGTGGAGGCAGCTTGTGAGTTGAGATTTGATCATATAGACTTTGAGGTCCCTTCAAGATATCCATGAGTTAAAAAAAAAAAAAAGTTATTCATGTGTAGATGTTAAGTAGGCATTCAGGTATATAAGTCTGGAGTTCAGAGAGAGAAGTGAGTTAGAGATATAAGAATGGGCCCAATGGCAAATAATCACTGAAGTCTCGAATACAGATACGATAGACTAAGAATAGACAGAGAAAAGAGACTTAGTAACCAAGCCTTGATGCCTTCTGACTTTCAAAGACCAAATAGAGGAAGAGGCATTGGAAAGGGTGTGAGAAGGAAAGGAAAAGAGAGTGAAGTCTCTTACAGACTCTCTGAGGCCAAAAAAAAAAGAGGTTTTTTTTGTTTTTGTTTTTCTTTTTAAGAAGAAGGAATGGTCAAATAAGATGAGAACTGAAAATTGCCCAATTGCCCATTGGATTTAGCATAATAGAAGCTATTCTTGTTGACTTCTTCAAAACTCAGTTTAAGCTCTGATAAGCTTTTCTTCTTTCTTTACTGTAAAGTCCTCATCTTCTGAGATCCTATAGTATATGAGCACCTAATATATACCTTTGACATTTATAACTCTTTCTTCTTCTCTAGTCTGTAAGCTTTTCAGGACAGATTTATTGTATGTAATTTAGAACTCCTAGTACCTATTAGTTCTTGAGACAGACATGATAATTTGCTTCCTAAAAATGTTTTGTTTGATGAAAGAATTGTGGAACTGCTACTGGTGTTGTTTGTGATGTCCCATCTCAGGATTAGTCATCCTGCCACTGTTGAGGGATTATGTTTCTCCTACAACTGGCAACCGACTCACCATTACTCTAGGACAATGCCTGGCACATAGAATTAATAATATTAATGGCTACTACCTATTGCATATTATTGTGTATCAAACACAATAATTTTTTTTTAAAGGTTTATTTTATTGTTTTTGATAGTGCCATGGGGAAGAGGGAGGGCCCAGAGCCATCTCCATAGTTGTACATCATCAATTTTTGACATGGTTTCATTCCACACAGGTGGGCAAGGGGCTGCACAGGGTGGGAACCAGGTTGGGGCCCTCCTGCATGGGAGGCATGCCCCCTTGAGCCAGGGGCCGAACCAGGGGTTGAGAACCAAACTGGGGCCTTCCTCATGGGAAGCACACCCCAGTTCAGCATCTGGGTCCACACGGGCTGGGGTCGGGGTTCGATCCTTGGTCCCTGGGGCTACAAAGCGAGCACTTAACCCACTGAGCCATCCCGGCTTCCCCCACAATAATTGTTTTAAGAACTTTATATCTGTTACTACATCTAATCTCTTTAAGAAACCTGTAGCCAAATGTAATAGTAGTTGAGATTTTAGGTTAGCTAATAACTTAATCCCTTCTTCTCTTTCTGAATTCAGAACAAGTTTAGAAATAAAACAAATGATAGGTAAATAGAGATCAGAATATTGGCTTTATTATTAATAAAACTAGTTGGCAAATATGGCTTAAGTTCCACAAAAACCAACCAAACAAACACACACACACACACACAGCAGAAGCGAAACTGGGATCTTCCCTTTACAGGGACAAATCCCAGTCTTCTCTGCCCAAAGCAGAATTTGTGGGCTTTAGCTAGGCTGTTCCTGACGGGAGTGGAGCAGGAAGAACCGGGGCAATCATGCTCAGTCTCGTCTCCCAAGCTCAACAATCAGATAAATCATCTGCTGACCCTGTGGAGGAGTGAGGGAAGGATACAGAAACTGGAAATGTTCTTTTAAGGAACTTCTCCACTGGGAAATGGAGTGGGAAGTTTTTCTTCTGTGTGGAAACTTATGTGCCAGGCACTATTCTAAGTGATCACAGATTTTACTTCATCTAAACTTCACAGTTGCCCTTGTATAGAAGAGGAATCTCATACAGATCAATTTCCCAAGATTACACAGCTACTAAGTAGCAGAGCTGAGATTTAAGACCAAATGGTCCACAAATATTTATTAAATATGATTGTCATAGGTTGTACTTTTTATATTTTTTTCTGTAGTCCTTCAGTTAATGAATTTTCTAAATTTATAAGTCTTGCTTATCTTGTCCCTGTACCAACTTTCAAGTGAACACCTGATATAGAGACAGAATCCCCAAAAAGTGTTTATTTTTTCTTTTTTAAGAAAGCAGTGTTTCCAGTCAATATGACATTGTAAATGTGTACTTTGAGACCCTTTGCTGCACCAAACAAAAAGCAATGATTGATTAAATCAGAAATTTAAAGAGGATCTACTTTACTAAAACAAAGCAATGCAAAGCAACATAATAAACATCTTTGAAATAGAAATGGAATAGAAACACAAAGAAGTGGGCAGTAGCCTTGGGCATAGTTAGCTGAAAGATGTGGTTTTCTGGGCAAAATGAACACCATGTGAGCACTAAAAGCTGAGATAGGGCTCTTTTTAAGGCATATAAAACGTCGCTGAGAAACTACAGATCTTTAAGTGTAATTTTAACTTCTCTAAAGTTAGCACGGATTAGGCTGACAGTCAATGTTGCATCAGCAACAGTAGGTGCCAGAAGAAGTATACCTTCAAAGGGCTGTTAACTATTAATGTATAATTCTATTTATAGTGAACTTTCAGTCAAGAGTGATAAACAATTTTTAATGTACAAAGATTGTGAGCGTACTATCCATAGACCCTCTTTATCTATAGTATAGTGAACGATGAAGATAGAGAAGTGATCACAAAGGGAAGATTTTGGTAGTAACAGCAAGTTACAGCAAGGTGCATATAAATGGTTAAAACTTTAGTGAATCAACTACTGACTGTAAACTAATAAGCAAACCAAAAACTAATATATAGTAAGTTTATGTGTTTTATAGTAAAACACACTAGACCATTTTTATTCAGAGTATATAGACTCTGGACCAGAACTAGTCTAAGAACTGTCTGTCACTGCTCTGTAGTAGACTACATGTGAAAAAGCAAGAGTAATGTTTCAAAACTTTTATGGCAATTTGACAGTATTGTACCTTTTTATTGTACTTTACAAAAATATTAGTTTATAGGTGATAGAAGGAAAAGCAACTGGTACATACCCACGGAGAGTTTGAGAAACATTGCTCTAGACCAAGGGTTCCCAACCTTTTTATACCCTAGGGCGCATTCTAAAATATTGGTAGGGTGGTGGGCACCAGCTATTTTTAAGGATATTTATTACTGAACAAGAATAAAAAATAATAAACAAAAATAATTTTAAAATAATAAATTTATTGTACAAATTATATACACACAAAGAAACATATATACAAAATGTAATACAAAGTAAATAAAAAACACACGTATAATAAAATCATTTAAAAAAACATAAAAGAAAACAAAAAAGCCAATCTGTCAGTGTGATCTTTGGCATTGCATTTCATTGGCCAGTGCCTCGTAATTAGGAGAGTATGACGACAACCCTGTTAGCAAACAATTATTAAGATGCTCATTGGGGGAAAGCTGGGATGGCTCAGTGGGTTAGGCACTCACTTTGCAGCCCCAGGGACCGAGGATCGAATCCTGGCCCCGGCCCATGTGGACCCATAAGCTGACCTGGGGAGTGCCCCCAGTTCAGTTCTCACCGGGGCGAGACCCCGGCCCAGTCCCTGCCCTGTGCAGCCGCGCCCACTTGTGGAATGAAACTATGTGGAAAAACCAATGATGTGCAACTATGGAAACTGTTCTGGGCCCTCCCCCTTCTCTCTGTTTCTGACTCTGTATCTATCACTCTCTCCGTCAAAAACAATAAATAAATCTTAAAAAAAAAAGATGCTCATTGGTAAGTCGAGATCTATATCGTGATTTTATTAAATTCATGTTTGAAAACAAAGATTCGCATAAATACATTGACCCGAAAAACAATTTGATTTTATAGGCCGCTTTTTTTAAAAATGGGAACCTTTCTTTGTTGACTATGTTCCATAAGTCCTCTGATACTAAGGATTTTAGCAAAATATCGTTCTTAAGGTTCAAAATTTCTAACTCTAGTTCTTCTGCTTTCCCCTGAACAAGGTCTGCAATACATGCGGCTAGTTCTATTACATTTATTTGGCAAGTAAAAGGATTAATACAGAAGGAGACAATTGGCTCGATATTTGTAAACTGCAGAAATCTCTCTTCAAACTGTTTTTGAAGCACTTGCAGGGTCTCAATAAATAATGACACGTTTAATTCATTGTCACCTAGCATTTTCCTCATATATGGGAAGTGCACGAGAGACTTGATATGCAGATGTGATATCAACAAAGTCAATCTCGCTTTCAATGCGTTTACAGA
>PVKE010026285.1:0-22424 GCA_004027555.1 Craseonycteris thonglongyai
TCAGTGCATAGTTATTTCTATTTTACTTTTTGACAGATAGAGAGAGAGATAGAGACAGAGACAGTTAGAGAACCAAACTGTGGGAACTCCCCAGTTCAGCACGTGGGTCCTGCCTGGGCCGGAGCCGGGATTCGATCCTCGGTCCTCATGGCCTCAAAGCGAGCGCTCAACCCGCTGAGCCGTCCCGGCTTTCCCCGTGTCTTTATTTATTTATTTTTTTTCCTGTCATTCTAGGATGCAATTCAGAATGTCACATGTAGTTATTATGTGTCCTTAGTTTTTTCCAGTCTGGGAGAGTCCTGTAGTTTTTGTTTTTCATAACCATGACACTTTTGAGAGTACTGGTTACATATTTTGTAATTTGTCTGATGTTTTCCCACAATTAGATTGAGGTTCTATATTTTGGAGAATACCACAGAGGTGAAGTGTCTTCAGTGCATCATATCAGAAATTACGTGATGTTGATATGTCCTGTTAGTGGTTATGTTAACCTTGATCACTTGGTTAAGATGGTATCTGCCAGATTTCTCCACTGCCAACATACTGTTTTTCCTTTTATAATTAATAAATATCTTGGAGGAGATATATTGAGTCTATGCTGATATTCTGTTTGTCCTCAAACGTTTACACATAGATTTTAGTATCTATCAGTTGATCTTGCCTGCAATAATTATTATTGTACTGTTTGCCTATTACTGATTCTATAATTTATTTATACTTATATGCATGAACTCATAGATATTTATTTTATTCTATGGATTATAATTCAGTACTATCATTATTTATTTTATTGCTCAAATTGTTCTAACTTTGGCCATGGAAATTCCTTGAGTTGATTCCTGTATCCTTCTGCCATGTCTCATGATTGTGGGGTTATTGTTGTGAGGACCTCCTTATTTCCTGACACAAGATTTTCCAGGACCAATTATATTTTCCCTGCCCAGCCCTAGAATCAACTGCTTCTCTAAGGGACCCTATGAACTAAGATCTTTTGATATAAAATCTCTTAAGCTCCTTCCACCAGCTCATGTGATGACTTAAATGATTTTAACTTGAACACTTTATAATTTTTTTCAGAAATATACTATAAAGGGAGATGGAATTTGTATTTGTTGAGTTTGTTCTTGATATTCTATATTGTCTTGCAGGTACTCCCAACATTCATCTGTCCATTCTATTTGTACCACTTGGATGATCCAGGCATAAGTTGGCAGGAAGATGAGATGATATAGAAGTGATTTGAATATAGACAAGAATATAGATTTAGAAAGAGATGATGTGATACAGATGAAGATATAAATAGGGGGGCTTGGAGAATACATGGATGGAACTCAAATATACACATCTAAATTCTTTCTGCTTTACCACTGTGCAAATCCAAAAAACACAAAACTTCAAAAGCAGGTCAGGATTTTTAAAGTTTATTTATTTTTTTCTTTTGGCACTTGATCCACTCTGCCTATAGGGAGGGTGTTCTTTGTAACTTCGCTTCTCTCTTTCTCTCTCACATTGCCCCCAGCAGCTGTCTGGGTTGATTTATGGGGGTCATAGCAAGTCTGTTTTCTCTGAGTCTCAGATACTTATTGGATATGTGTTATTAAACTTTGTGTTAGGGATGGATAAAATTCATCATATGGATGTTAGATGAAAACATAGTTAAGTTCACAGTGGAAATTAAAAGGAAGACTGAAAACAGAAACTTTAAAAGTCTAGGTTTCCTATTTTGTGCATAAGATAGTAGAACTTAAAAGCAACTTAGAAAGCTATTCCAAATAGATGAGTATGTATCATGATTTAAGTACATGCAGTAAGGCCCTTATTTCATTCCAGGATTCAAGAACACTTAATGTAGCAATTGTAGTTTCTTGTGTTCATTAAGAGTGTGAGATTGTTTTTCTGCTATATGCATAGTCATTCTATATCTTTTTACGCTTAATTTTCTACATATGACAGTATACTTTTTCTAGGTACTTTTCCTTATGTGTGTGTGTGTGTGTGTGTGTGTGTGTGAGAGAGAGAGAGAGAGAGAGAGAGAGAGAGAGATGACATATTAGTTTCTTATTTTTACAGGAAATTTAATACATGTCAGCACATATCTAACTGAGAATGACTCATTTGGCAGAGAAAACAAGTTCACAAGCCAGTGTAAACAGCAAATGGGATGAGATCTCAAGAAGACGGAAAGGGTGGAGAGGCAGTTCATAATCTAAGATATGAGAAGAGGTGCTTTATTAAAATTATTTTTAATTTCTCATAGTCATGTTATTTCTTATTGTTAAATTTATTAGGGTTACACTGGTTAGTAAAAATTACATAGCTACCAGGTGTACAATGCCACAGTACTTTGTCTATGTGTTACAATATGTGTTCACCACCCAGAGTCAACTGTCTTTCCATCACCATATATTTAGCTCCCCCTCCCTCATCTCTCACACCCTCCCCTCTTACCCTCAGGTAACCACTAAACTATTGACTATGTCCATGGGATTTTGTTTCTTTGTTGCTTTCAGTTTTATATTCCACGTATGAGTGAAGTCATGTGGTTCTTAGCTTTTTCTCTCTGGCTTATTTCAGTTAATGTGATGATCTCAAGTTCCATCCATGTTGTTGCAAATGGCAAGATTTCAATTTTATCTTTTCTTTTTTTAAAAAATTAATTAATTAATTGATTGTTAAATTTAATGAGGTTACATTGGTTGGTAACAACTAGATAGTTTACAGATGTACAAGTCCACATCACATCATTCATGCATTCTTTTCTTATAGCTGAGTAATGTTCCATTGTATACATGTACCACAGCTTTTTTATTCAGTCATCTATCAAGGGGTATTTTGGTTGTTTTCATGTCTTGGCCACTGTGCAATGAACATTGTGGTACATATGTTTTTATGGACTAAGGTTTTCAAGTTTTTTGGTCGATACCCAGAGGGGGATTGCTGGGTCATAAGGTAGCCCCATTCCCAATTTTCTGAGGACTCTCCGTACTGTCTTCCAAAGCAATTGTACCAATTTGCATTCCCACCAGCAGTATATGAGGGTACCTTTTCCTCCACAGCCTCTCCAGCACTTGTTATCTTTTGTCTTGTTGATTATAGCCATTCTAGCAGGTGTGAGGTGGTCTCTCATTGTGGTTTTGATTTGCATCTCCCTAATTGCTAGTGGAGTTGAGCATTTTTTTCATATATCTGTCAGCCATTTGTATGTCTTCATGGGTGAAGGATCTGTTTAGGTCTTCTGCCCATTTTTCAAATTGGATTGCTTGGTTTTTTTTTCTCTTTTTTTTTTAAGTCACTATTCTTTTTTTTTTTAAGTTTTTTTTATTTATTTATTAATTTTTTGACAGAGACAGAGAGAGAGATACAGAGACAGAGAGAGAACTGAATTGGGGGAACTCCCCAGTTCAGCATATGGGTCCGCACAGGCCAGGGCCGGGATTCGATCCTCGGTCCCTGGTGCTGCAATGTGAGCGCTTAACCCACTGCACCATCCCCGGATTGCTTGCTTTTTGTTGTTGAGTTGTAAGAGTTCTTTATATATTTTAGATATCAGTCCCTTTTCAGAGGCATTGTTTGCAAATATTTTTTTCCAATTGTTGTTTGCCTTTTTGCTTTGTTGATGGTTTCCTTTGCTGCTCAAAAGCTTTTTCGTTTGGTAAAGTCACATTCATTTATTTTTATTTTTACTTTGCTTCCCTTGCCTTTGAGGTCAGATTCATAAAGTTTTACCTGAACCCAAGGTCAATAAGTTTAGTATCAATGTTTTCTTTTATAGAATTTATTGTTTTGGGTCTTATTTGGAGGACTTTAATCCATTTTGAGTTAATTTTGGTATATGGTGACAGATCACAGTTCAGATTCATTCTTTTGCATGTGGTTTTCCAATTTTCTCAGCACTATTTACTGAAGAGGCTTTCTTTTCTCCATTGTATATTTTTCATTCCTTTGTCAAAAATAATCTGTGGGTTTATTTGTGGGTTTTCAATTCTGTCATTGGTCCGTGTGTCTGTGTTTTTGCCAATACCAAGCTGTTTTGATTATTGATGCTTTGAGGTACAGACTGAAGTCGGGTAATGTGATGCCTCTGGCTTTATTCTTTTTTTGTAGGATTGCTTTGGGGTCTTTTGTGATTACATACAAATTTGGTGATTTTTAAAATCTAATTCTTGAAAGAATGTCTGTGGGATTTTGATGGGAAATGCATTGAATCTGTATATTGCTTTGTGTAATATGGCCATTTTAACTACGTATGTTGATTCTTCTAATTCATGAACACAGAACATCTTTCCATTTCTTTGTGCCTTCTTCAATTTCTTTTAATAATGTCTTATAGTTTTCAGTGTATAAGTTCTTCACATTCTTTGTTAGATTTATTCCTAGGTATTTTATTTTTTTTGTTGTTGTGATTGCAAAAGGAATGGATTTTCTCATTTCTCTCTCTGATGTTTCATTGTTGGCATATAAAAATGCAGTTGATTTTTAAAAAATATTTATTTATTTTTTTGACAGAGACAGAAAGAGAAAGAGACAGAGAGAAGAGGGGGCAGAGCAGTCTCCATAGTTGTACATCAGTTTTTGACATGGTTTTGTTCCACACAGATGGGCAGGGCCTCACAGGGTGAGAACTGAACTGGGGGCCTCCCACATGGGAAGCACACCCCAGTTCAGCGTGTGGGTCCACACGGGCTGGGGCTGGGATTTGATCCTTGGTCCCCGGGGCTGCAAGGTGAGCGCTTTACCCGCTGAGCCATCCCTGCTCCCCAACAGTTGATTTTTGTACATTTATTTTGTATCCTACAATTTTACTATACTTATATATTGTCTCTAATATGTTGAGTTTTTATCCTGCTCTCCATAGTACTTATCCTAAACTATGTAAGACATATTTTCCTACCTGTTGATCAGCGCAATCATTTAACCATTAAGTCCAACTTATTCTGCCTCTACCATATCTTATACATCCCCACAGGTACTCCTTTCTATCCCTACAGGTACTTGGTTAAGGCCTTTACCAAGTTTTGTCTGTACTATTGCTATAATCTTCTGCTTGTCCTTGACTGTCTCTGAATTATTCATCCTTTAAAATTCATCCCAGGCATTTGTTCCTACTTAATGCAAGCTAGCTAGTTCTTTCTCAATGCTACCATTGAACTTTGTGCGAACCCATTCAATAGTTCTGCCCTAAATGTATTCTAATAAATAGTTTATATACTTATCTCCCTAACTTGACTGAGATTGTGAGCTCCTTGAGAGTTTTGTCCTCTTTATTTTTTTAAATTTATTTTATTGTTTGAGAGGTGAGAGACAGAGACAGAGAGAGAAAAACAGAGAGAGAAAGAGAGAGAGAGAGAGAGAATGGGGGGGGCAGAGCAGTTTTCACAGTATACATCATTAATTGTGACATGGTTTCATTTCACACAGGTGGATGTGAGGCTGCACAGGGCAGGATCTGAACTGGGGGCCTTTCACATGGGAGGTGAGAACCTTCACTGCCAAGCCATCCTAGCAGTTACCAGTTGTGCTGAAATTCAGCACATGGGTTTGCATGGGCCCAGGCTGGGATTCAATCTCTGGACCTTACAAATGCAAGGCAAGCACTCAACCTGCTGAGCTATCCTGGCATCCCCATGTCCCCCTTATTTCTTTATCCACAATGCCTAGCAATGTTGGGCACAGTAAGTGCTTGAAGTAAGCTTGGTCAATGACTGAAGAAATGACTGGTGGATAAATGCAGGAGTCCACTCAGTTCCCTCATGAACTATTGTAAACTAGTAAACTACACACTGTCAATTCCCAGCAAATAGTTCTCCCTGGAGTTGACAATTTATTACATGGGAGATTATAACCTTTAAGATGACATTTTACTAAGGATAGTTTCTCTTCCACAAACAATCATTTTCTCAAAATATCAGGAGTTATTTTGTCTATTTTGAAGGTAATTGTAATTATTATGCTTCTATAACTCCACCTTGTGAAACAAATTGGTAATACAGCAATTAGCCTTACATCTGATGAAACAGACTACAGGGTCAAAAAGATAGTAAGAGACAAAGATGGACATTTTATAATGATAAAGAAGAAAATACAACAAGAAATCTATGTATGAGTATAAGATACACAATTGTGAATTTTTTTCCTGCCAAAATAACCTATTTATACATATCTGGACGGTCTCTTGCCACTGGAAAATAATGTGCATATATGAGAAGCATTTACAATTAGCCTAATCTTCCACCACTTTTACACAAAGAGCCAAACATATTTAACACAATGTTATTTAGATATTTTATATCATAACCTTTTGATAAACTATGGAAACAATCCCAGCAATTTACCTTAATATTTATTGATTTGTTTTTAGTGATCAGGATGCACTTCAAGGTAAATATCATTTCATCATGATACTCATTTCAAAAATTATTTCTTTTTTTCCAGCTAGAGTTGACATTTAATATTATTTTATATTAGTTTGAGGTGTGCAGGCATAATGGTTCGACATTTATATAATTTATGTAGTGAATTCCCTCAACTAGTTTAGTAACCACCTGGCACTATACATAGATGTTGTAACATTATTGACTATATTGTTCTCTATGTTGTACTTTACATACTGATGACTATTTTGTAATTACCAATTTGTACTTCTTAATTTCTTCACCTTTTTCACTCAGCTCTTCAACCCCCCTCCCCTCTGGTAACTATACATTTGTTCTCTATGTATGAATCTTTCTTTTTTTCTTTCTTTCCCTTTCTTTCTTTCTTTCTTTCTTTCTTTCTTTCTTTCTTTCTTTCTTCCTTTCTTTCTTTCTTTCTTTCTTTCTTTTTTTATTATTTTCTATGAAGAGAGAAAGAGAGAGAGAGAGAGTAACAGAGAGAAGGGAGAGGGCCCAGAGCAATTGCTATAGTTGTACATGATTAGTTTTTGATAGTTTCACTTCCACAAGTGAGTGCAGTTCTGTGCATGGCAAGAACTGGCCAGGGGCCACCCACATGGGAGGCATGCCCTGTGAGCTGGGGGCAAACTGAACCACTGTCATTTAATTGATATTACTGGCTTATCTACTTCTTCCATAGTATTAAATAATTTTTTAAAACCAAGAAATATAATTTCATTTTAACTTTGAAGCATAGGGTTCTAGAAAAATTAAAGGGCCTCCTACATGGGAAGCATGCTCAGGGTGGGAGCTGAACTGGAGGCTTCCACATGGGAGGCTCATCCCAGCGAGAACCAAACTGGGGGCACACCCCAGGTTAGCATATGGGTCCGCATGAGCCGGGGCCGGGATATGATCCTTGGACCCTGGGGCAGCAAGACGAGCGTTCAACCTGCTAAGCCATCCCAGCATCTCCTGTTTCTGTTTTGTTTGTTTGATTTTATTGTTCTTTAGATATTACATATAAGTAAAATCATATGGTATTTTTCATTCTCAGCCTGACTTATTTCACTTGGTGTAATACTCTTTAGGTCCATCGATGTTGTTGCAAATGGTAAGATATTATTATTTTTTATGGCTGAGTAATACTTCATTGTATAAATGTACCAGAAATTCTTTATCCAATTGTCTACTAATGGGCATTTCCATTGGTCCATATCTTGACTATTGTGAATAATACTACAGTAAACATAGGGGTGTTAATGTCTTTTCAAACTTATGTTTTGAATTTTTTGTATAAATACTCAGAAATGGAATTTCTGGGCCATAATGTAGTTCCATTTTTAATTTTTTGAGAAACCTCCAAACTTTTCCATAGTGGCTGTTCCACTTTGCAATCCCACCAACAATGCACAAGGGCTCTCTTTTCTCCACATCCCCATCAACATTTGTCTGTTGATTTATTGATGATAGCCATTCTAACAAATATGAGGTAATACCTCATTGTGGTTTAATTTGTACTTCTTTGACGGTTAATACTGTTGAGGGGAAGCTGGGATGGCTCAGCGAGTTAAGTGCTCACTTTGCAGCCTTGGGGACCGAGGATTAAATCCCAGGCCTGGACCCAGCCTGTGCAGATCCATATGCTGAACTGGGGTTCCAGTTTGGTTCTTGCACCCCATTTTGGCTCCTGGGTCAAGGGGGCATGCCTTCCACATGGGAGGCCCCCAGCCCAGTTCCCACCCTGCACAGCCCTCACCCACCTGTGTGGAAAGAAACCATGCTGAAAACTGATGACATACAACTATGGAGACTGCTCTGGGCCCTCACTCCTCTCTGTTTCTCTCTGTCTCTGCCTCTGTCAAAAACAATAAAATACATCTTAAAAACAAATAATGTTAAGCATCGTTTCATGTGTCTATTGGCCATCTGTATGTTCTCTTTCGAGAAATGTCTATTCAGGTCCTCTGCCTATTTTGTAAATTGGATTGTTTGATTTTTTATATTGAGTTGTATGAATTCTTTATAAAATGTGTATATTAACTTCTTATCAGAAGAATCATGGTAAATGTGTTCTCCTATTCAGCAGGCTATCTTTTGGGTTTGATGGTTTCCTTTCCTGAGCAAAATTCTATTTATTTTGATGTAGTCCCATTTGTTTGTTTGTTTTCTTCTTTTTTGTTTTTCTTTTGTTTTTCTGGGGTGATATCTCAGTAAAAATATTACTAAGGACAATGCCTATATTTTCTTCTAAGAGGTTTTCTTTTAAAAAATATATTGTTATTTTTTAAGAGAAGATGAGAGAGAGAGGGAAAGAGAGACAGAGAGAGGGGGAGAGACAGAGAGAGAAGAAAGGAGGGCCCAAAGTAGTATCATAGTTGTGACATGGCTTTATTCCACACAGGTGGATGTGGGGCCATGTGGGGCAGGAACTCAACTGGGGGCCTCCTGCATGGGAGGCGAGAACTTTCACCACTGAGTCACCCCAGCGGTTACCAGTTGTGCCGAAGTTCATAATATAGGGTTGCATGGCTTGGGCTGGGAACTAAACCCTGGACCTTGTGATTGCGAGGCAAGTACTCAACCACTGAGCCATCCCAGCATCCCTCTTCTAAGAATTTTATGGTTTTGGGATTTACACTGAAATCTTTAATCTGTTTTGAGTTTAGTCTTGTATATGGTGTAAGAGGTGATCTAGTTTTATTCTTTTGCATGTATCTGTCCAATTTTGCCAACACCATTTATTGAATAGACCCTCTTTACCTGACTCTATGTTCTTGCCTCCTTTGGCATAGATTAAATGACCATATTGGTGTGGGTTCATTTCTGGGCGCTCTATTCTGTTCCACTGATTTATGTGTCCTTTTTTATGCCACTACCATGTTTTCATTACTGTAGCTTTATAGTATAGTTTGATATCAGGTTGGGTGATAGCTCCAATTTTGTTCTTTTTCAAGGTTGCTATAATCGCTTCTCGGCCTTTTGGCTAAGATCAAGTGTAGTATCAAGGCTGGTATAGCTATTCAGGGTCTTTTGTGATTTCATATTAATTTTAAGATTATTTATTTTAGTTTTGTGTAAAATGCCATTTGCATTTTGAATCTATAGGTGACTTTGGGTAGTCTGGACATTTTAACTATATTAATTGCTCCTATTTACGAGCATGGCGTATGCTTTCATGTATTTATATCTTCTTCAGTTTTTTTCTTTAATGTCTTATTGTTTTCCAAGTACAGGTCTTTTAAATTTTTGGTTAATTTATTCCTAGGTATTTTATTATTTTTCAGTGCAATTGTAAGTAGATTTATTTTTAAATTTTTCTTTCTGGCAGTTTATTATTGGTATATAAAAATGCAACTGATTTCTGAATATTAATTTTGTGTCCTTCTACTTTACTAAATTAATTTATCAGTTGTAATAGTTTTCTGGTGGAATCTTTGGGGTTCTCTCTATATAGTATCATGACATCTGCAAATAATGAGAGTTTTACTTCTTTCTTTCCCATTTGGACGCCCTTTACTTCTTTTTCTTTTTGTCTGGTTGCTGTGACTGGGACTTTCATTACTGTGTTGAATAAAAGTGAAAGTGGACATCCTTGTCTTGTTTCTAATCTTAAGGAGATCACTTTTAGCTTTTCCCCAGTGGGTCTGAAATTAGCTGTGGGTTTGTCATATATGGTCTTTATTATGTTGAGATATGTTCCATCCTATCCCACTTTGCTGAGAATGTTTTGTTTTTTAATCATAAATGAATGCTGGAGTTTTATCAAATGGTTTTTCTGCATATAGTTATATGATCATATAATTTTTATTTTTATTTTTGTTTATGTGGTAAAAAATATCCATTTTTATAAAGTTCAAAAATAAATATAAGAAAGTAATGCATTGTTTAGATAAATAACTAGCTAACAATCATCTGTGAAGACTGTAAAGAAAGGCAAGGAATTTATGAACATAACCTTCAGAAAAGTGGTCACCTATATGGATCAGAGAGATAGATTGAAGAGGAACCTCCAGGAGCTTCCACAGAATTAGAAATATTTTTATTTGGTTCGATGTCATGGGTTCAAGGGTGTTTATTTTATTGCTATGCTTTGTAACTTAGATACACATATTCTTTGATTCAGTAATCCCACTCTTGAGAATAGCTCGTACAACATAAAAAGGGGAGAAGGAAAAATAATAAATGAATACAAAGACAGCTATCTATAAGCAAGGAGAGATGCTTCAGAGAAAACCAACCCTGCTGAGGCTTTGATTTCAGACTCCAAGCCTCGAGAACTGCGAGGAAATAAATTTCTATCAAAAAAAGTAGGATGCCAGCATAGCTCAGCAGGTTGAGAGCTTGCATTGCAACCATGAGGTCCAGGGATCAAATCCCAGCCCGACTTGTGCAAACTCATATGCTGAACTAGGTGTGACTGATAACCGCCAGGATGGCAGCAAAGGTTCTTGCCTACCATGTAGGAGGCCCCAGTTCAGTTCCAGTCCTGCACTGCCCTGCGTCCACCTGTGTGGAATGAAACAACATCACACCTGTGGATGTACAACTAATGATGTACAACTGTGGAGACTGCTCTGGACCCTCCCCCTTCTCTCTCTCTCTCTGTCACCTTTTCTAAAACAATAAAATAAATCTTAAAAAAGATATGAATATAGTTACTGCATAAATTTCATGTGTATTCTACTTTTATACTCTTATCTAATTGTAATACATATTGGCATTTCATAAAGGCAAATTTTATTTTACATTAATTGAGGTGACAATAATTAGTAAAATTATATAGGTTTCAAGTGTACGATTCCATAATACATCACCTATGTGTTGCATTGTGTGCCCTTACATAAAGACATTTTGTAGTAATAGATAACACAGGTAAATATCAATATTATTGCTATGAGTTCAATATTTGCATATAGAAGAATAATTGTGGGACTCATCGAATTATAAAAGAAAATCAATTGTATTTGTATACGTTAACAAGAAATTACTGAGAAATAAAAAAATTACCATTTGTAATAGCATCAACTACATAAACCTATTTATAAAAAAAACATGACTATATCTAAATGGAGAGGTATGTCATGATGACGGATTGAAATACTTAGCTTCATTGGTCTCTCCGAATTGATCTATCGATGAAACACAATTCCAATAAAAATCCCAGTGGTAATTTTGGTAGCTGGTTTTAAAATTAATATGAAAATGCTAAAGACTAAGAATAACCAAACCAATCTCAAAGAAGAAGAAAAGTACTGGAAGATTGTACTATTTGACTTAAGACTTACTATAGAAGTTGAGTAATCAAGACAGCATGGTATTGGCATAATAATTATATATATATATATATATATATATATATATATTCAATAAGGAAAAAAAAGTCTTTTCCATGAATGGTGCTATATAGAAACTGGATAAACATGCAAAAAAAAAAAGAAAAACTATAAGCCTACCTTACATTATATGCAAAAATCAATTTGAGATGGGTCACATATCTAAACCATTTTTTCTCAACCCTTTTATTATTATCACCTTAGAAGCCTTTAAAAAAATTTTTTTTAAGATTTATTTTTATTGTTTTTAACAGAGAGAGAGAGAGAGATACAGAGACAAAGAGAAGAAGGAGGGCCCAGAACAGTTTCCATAGTTGCACATCACTGGTTTTCCCACATAGTTTCATTCCACAGGTGTGTGCAGGGCTGCACAGGGCAGCAACTGGGCCAGGGTCTCACCCCAGTGAGAACTGAACTGGGGGCACTCCCCATTTCAGCACATGGGTCTGCATGGGCTGGGGCTGGGATTCAATTCTCGGTCCCCGGGCTGCAAAGTGAGTGCTTAACCCACTGAGCCATCCCAGCATCCCCAGAAGCCTTTTTAAATACCAGCCACTGTTAATGTAAAGAGAATGGTTACATGGTTGGATACTTTCCAGACAGCCTCATATTTCTGCCCTAGTTATTTTTCCACCACCGACAGTGGCCAAAATGAAAATGGAACAGACTGTCTTAGTTTGGATTCCCACAGAAGTGGTCCCTAAGACAAGGATTTGACACCAGTAAGGAAGTAGAAAAGTGATTCAGAGAAGGCAAGAAAAGACAACAGATAAAAAATGCATTATCAAGCAAGTTGTCACTTTTCAACTGTAGCTGAATCCCTCTGGGCAACTTCAAGGGAAAGTGTAGAACACGTGCAAACATCAAGGGAGCTGGCACCTTATCAATCATTGATTGAGATCTCTGCTCAGGTCTTGTTAATCCCCTACCCTTCCCACTTATTTTGAGTGGGGACCTAAGGGGTTCTGTGGCCTGGGGAACTCTCAGGACAAGAGCTTAACATGCTGGTGTGCCCTAAAATGGAACGGCTGGAGGAAATAGGTGTGCCACCAACAGCTGCTGCTTTAAGTATCAGGTGTAGGCAGGAACGTGAAGTAATGGAAACTCTCAAACTCTGGTACACTCACTTTGGAAAACTGTTCTGTTACATTGAGAATATGCATACCCTGTGTGACTCAGTAATTCCACTCCTAGCTACATATCCAATGCAGTATGAGCATATGTTCACAAATTAACATGTTAAAAAATGCATAAAAGGACTATCTATAATGACAAAACATGGGAAGTTTCAAAATTTCCATTAATAGTAGAACGCATAAATAAAAGATGCATGCTATTCTTACGCAATGGACTACTCTACAACGAGAGTGAATGAACGACAACTATACACGTTAAGGTGATACCAGGAGAAGCAGGAATGGGGGGAGGTACTGAGCACATACCAGCATGAAGGGAGGGGCCGACAGGAGGAGGTTGCCCAGGGCAACCATAAACTAATGGCTGAGGTGCCTGATGGATCTGCCTCCCTTTACCTACCCACAACAGAAGCACCTGTGGGCAAGCACCATAGGCTGGCACCAAGCATGACTGACGGAGGAAAAAACCCTCCTACTCCCTTTCAGAGCATGGCAGCAGGGAAGGGTGCAGATCCGCCAGCCTAAGATAGGCATTAGAGTGCAGGGAAGCCCAGGCGGGGGTGTTTAAATGAAAGGAAGGCGGAGACTAACTCTCTTGGTATTCTGGGAGTGGCTGGGGCCACACCAAGCACCCAGAAATAGCTGGGGGCCCTGCTCCCAGGGTGGCCTGCGGGAAGAGACATGTAACATTAGCAGGAGCCAGGGCACGTGCACACCCAGCTCTGGGATTGCCCAGCTGACAGAGAGATGCTCTCTTTTAGGTGTGTGGGGGGTCTGCCTGGAAGATCTTGCCACAGCAGCCTGTGGTCCCCAAAGGATGGAAAGGGAAAGGTAACTCTGCGTGCAACCTGAGACTGGTCTGGGTCGGTAGAGGGTGGCAGGACTATTTTCTTTATGTGTTTCTTTATGTGAGTGGGATCTGAGAGAGAAGCCTCCCATTCTTCCAAAATTGTGTAGCTTTTAAATAGAAATTCCTTTCCTTTTTCACCAAGACTCTGCCTTCAGAATTTACATATGGGTAGGGCAGCAAGACTGTTTATAATAAAAGTAGATTAATTTTACAAACATAATGTTGAGTGAAAGGAATCAGATATTACAGTAGATACTGAGAAATTCAATGCACATAGTTTCAGAACAGGCACAACTATTTATTCTATTAGAGGCCAGCATTAAGCCAGGATACTGGTTACCTTCAGGGAGGAAGTTACTAGAAGGGGCTTCTAGTTACTGGTAATGTTCTGCTTCTTCATCTGAATACTGGTTATGAATACTAAGTACATACTGTACTCTGTGTATACTGAGCTTTATACTTGTGATTTGTGCATGTTCGTGTATGTCATCATGAAACAGGGCTGGACATAAGAGCCCACCCCCTGCCCCTCATATTATAGGCCTCATGGAATCTCCAGCCTAGGGTTAAGATAGCTAAAAAATTACTGCCAGGAAGTCTTGGCAGGTTCAGGACCCATGGTTACAGCCCAACAAGCAGCTGGGTACTGAGAGAACAATGCCCTGGGTTAAAACCTGCAGTTAATATTCCTTATTTCCAGACTGGTTTTGTTTAAGCCCGACAGAGCTATAACTTATTTGCTTTCTTTCCCTTAGTTCTTCCTACCTACTTGTACACATACTGCATGTTCACTCTATTTAGTCATTAAGCCCCTAGGACATCAGATTCTGGTCAACATCAAAATTTAAGTTCTGGGAACAAAGCTTAAGGTGTGTGAACCATAGAAACAAAGTTGTGGTCAATTTAGGAATAATATCTTGGCCTCTGTTGTGTTTTTAGCGCCAGACTCATGAAAGTGGAACAGTCCACAGACCACATCCCCTGGGAACCTGACTGGACAATGCCATGACTGACACCTGAAGCCATGATCTTCATGGGATCATAAAGATGTCAATTCTTCCGATTAATCCATGAACTTGGTGTGATTCTAATAAAAATTTCCAGAGGATTTTTTTTATTGTATTGGAGAAGTTGATCTTAAAATTCACATTTGAAAACAAAGCACAGAAATGGGGGACCTGTTCTACCAGACAATTATTATAAAGTCAAGTCAGTGTGGTATTGGTGCAGAGATAAATGAATAAGCTAATGAAGTAAAAAGAGAGGCGAGATAGAGTATATCGATAGGTATGTGAAAAAGTAACAGGGTGAAGAAGGAAGAGGCAGTAGAAGGAGGGGGCTGCCCAGGGCAGCCATAACTCAAGGCACCTGATGAATCTCCTTCCCCTCAGGATGGAGGTTCTAGAGGCTGAGAGGCACAGGCTTCATTGGTGTTAATTGACCACAATTGACAAAGAGCTGCAAGCTAGCACGTAGGTGGAGGTAATTGCTGGTAAGGGGCCATAATTGACAGGGGAAGAAGGACCCTACTGCTTTTAAGGCAGGGACATAAAATAGGAGGAGGGCAGAAGCAGGGGAGAGCAGCATGTGGGCACTTGGGTCACAGCAGCTGGCTTGACCTGCAAGGCACAGTAGAAAAAACCATTTATTGAATACTCTAATTTTATGTTTAAAATATTTTTACTATTTAGTAAATTTATTGTGCTGATACTGGTTGGTAAAAATTATGTAGGTTCCAGGTGTTTACATTATAAGGTCTATGTATTGAATCGTGTGCTCACCACCCAGAGTCAGTTCTCCTTCCATCACCGTATATTTGATGCCTGCCTGCTCTCCCTTACCCTTAAGAACCACTAAACTATTGACTGTGTCCATGAGTGTTTGTTTCTTTGTTGCTTTCAGTTCTATATTCTACCTATAATTGAAGTCATATGTTTCTTGATTTCTTCAGTCTGGTTTATTTCACTTAATACAAGTGAAATGATTTATTTCACTTAATACATCCATGTCACAAATAGCTGTATTTCATCTTTTCTTATTGCTTTAGTAGTATTCCATTGTATAAATGTACCACAACTTTTTTTTTAAGACCTAACATTATAGTTTACTCCATGCACATAAATTAGTATCTTATCTCCATTTTAGAAGTGAAAAAATATAAAACAGGTAAAGAGGTCACAAGTAACTTACCCAAGGTCATACATGTTAAGGAGGCAAAGCTGGGCTTTGAAGCCTGCTCTTGTTTCTAGAATCTGCACCCTAGGTCCACGCAGTCTGAGATCACCTCTTGGTTAAGAGCTATTGCCAAAGTCACACATTCTTCTTTGTGACATTAAAGACCTACAAGTAAAGACTGTCTAGTTGTTGACAGTCATAAGTCGTCCATAAATTCAACCCATCTGGCAGTCATTTTATCAGGAAGTGATCAAGTCAATAATTATTTCTTCAATTTCTTCTTTGTGCTAAATTCCAAGAAAATTGAGGAGCAATGGTACCCACATATGAACACAGATGCTATGTGACAGACAGGTGTCATGGGAATGCTAACAAAGCCACAGAAATTTTTAAAGACAGAGCAATGACTCACTGTTGCATGGGAAAGGAGGGCAGGACCAGAGACAGCTACCTTGTAGGCATGCCAGCCTGGCTAGTGTACATCGTTATTCCTTGTTTCTTCTGAAATATTCCAGACACATTCATTCTTTTTAAAACAAATTTGGGGTGTAAAGTAGCCATTGATTTATTCAGGAAATACATACCGGTATTGAGCATCTGCTGTGTACTAGGACATATACCACAACTTCTTTATCCAGTCATCTATCAAAGGACACCTTAGTTTCCACCATTTGGCCACTGTGAACAGTGCTGCGACAAACATTGGGGTTCATATATTTTTGCAAATTAGAGTTTTCAAGTTTTTTGGGTAGATACCCAGAAGAGGGATTGCGGGGTCACATGGCAATGCCACTCCTAATTTTTTTAGGAAACTCCATTTTGTCTTCCACAGTGTTGGACCAATTTACACTCTCATCAGCCGTGTGTGAGGTTTTCTTTTTCTCCACAGCCTCTCCAATACTTGTTGTTCCTTATCTTTTTGATTATGGCCATTCTGAGAGATGTGAGGTAGTATCTCATTGTGGTTTTAGTTGGCATTTCTCTAATAACTAGTGAAGTTGAGAATTTTTTCATGTATGTGTTGGCTGTTTGTTTGTCTTTGAGGAAGAAGTGTCTGTTTAGGTCTTCTGCCCATTTTTCAATTGGATCATTTGTTTTTTGGTTGCTTAGTTGTATGAATTCTTTATATATTTTAGATATTAGCCCCTTATCAGAGGCATTGTTTGCAAATATTTTCTCCCATTCAGTTGGCTTCATCTTTACTTTGTTGACAGTTTCCTTTGCTGTGCAGAAGCTTCTCATTTTGATATAGCTCCATTTACTTATTTTTGCTTTTACTTCCCTGCCTTTGAGGTCAAGTTCATAAAGTCCTCTCTGAACCCATTGTCTTAATTTAGTATCAATGTTTTCTTCTATGCAGGTTATTGTTTTGGGTCTTATGTGGAGGTCTTTGATCCATTTTGAGTTATTTTTGATATATGGTGACAGTTTGCCCTCCAGATTCATTCTTTTGCATGCAGTTTTCCAAATTTTTCATCACCATTTACTGAAGACGCTTTCTTTTCTGCATTGTACATTTATTTTTCCTTTGTCAAAAATTATCTGTCCACAATCAATAGTTTGGTGGTTACCTGGAGAAGGGGGAGAAGGGGGGAGAGAGAGTTGTGGGGGGAGGTGGGAGTGGGCACCAGATATATCGTGGTGGAGGGGGACCTGATTCTGGGAGGTGGGCACATAATGCGATGCATGGGTGATGTGATGTGAACTTGTACTTCTGGAAACTACCTAATTGTTACCAACCAATGTCACCCCATTAAATTTAACAATAAAATATAATAATTAAAAAAAATTATCTGTCCATATATTTTTGGGTTTATTTCTGGGTTTTTGATTCTGTTCCATTGGTCTGTGTGTCAATTTTTTACTGCCAATGCCAAGCTGGTTTGATTATTGACACTTTGTAGTATAGACTGAAGTTGGGGAGTGTGATGCCTCCACATTTATTGTTTTTGTTTGTTTGTTTGTTTGTAGGCTTGCTTTGGTGATTTGGGGTCTTTTGTGCTTCCATATGAATCTGATGATTTTTTTGACCTATTTCTCAAAAGAATGTCTGTGGGAATTGCATTAAATCTGTATATTGCTTTAGATACTATGGCCATTTAAAAATTATGTTGATTCTTCTGATCCATGAACATGGACTATCTTTCCATTTCTTTGTGTCTCCTTCAATTTCTTTTAATAGTGTCTTATAGTTTCCCATGTATAAGTCCTTCACAGTCTTTTAAGTTTATTCCTAGGTATTTTATTGTTTCTGTTGTGATTGCAAAAGGTATTGTTTTTCTCATTTCTTTTTCTAAAGTTTTGTTGTTCATATATAAAAATGCTATGGGTTTTTGTACATTAGTTTTGTACCCTACAGCTTTACTATATTTGTTTATTATTTCTAATAGTTTTCTGGTGGAGTCTTTAGGGTTTTCTGTATAAAGGATCATGTCTTCTGCAAAAAGTGACAGTTTAACTTCTTCCCTCCCAATTTGGTTGCCTTTTATTTCTTCTGACTGATTGTTCTGCCTAGAATTTCCAGCACTATGTAGAATAGCAATGGTAATAGGACACGTCTCCATCTTGTTGTTGATTTTAGAAGAAGAGGTTTCAGTTTATTTCCCATTCAGTATGGTATTTTCTGAGGGTTTGTCACATATGGCCTTTATTATGTTGAGGTACTTTCCTTCTATACCCGGTTCATTAAGTGTTTTGATCGTAAATGGATATTGTATTTTGGGGAATGCTTTTTCTGCATCAATTGATATTATCATATGGTTTTTGTCTTTATTTTGTTTATGTGGTGTATCTCATTAATCAATTTGCATATGTTGAACCTTCGTTCTACCCCTGGGATGAATCCCACTTGATCATGATGTATATAATCTTTTATATGCATTGTTGTGTTCTATTTGCTAGTATTTTGTTTAGGACTTTTTTTTTTTTTTTTTTTTTTTTTTTTTTTTTTTTTTTTTTTTTTTTTTTTTTTTGCATCTGTGTTCATTAAAGATATTGGTCTATAGTTTTGTGTTTTTATGTTTTTTGTATTGTTCTTACCAGGCTTTGGTATTAGGGTAATGTTGGCTTCATAGAATGAGTTGGAAAGTATTGCCTCTTCAGTTTTTCTGGAAAAGTTTGAGGAGGGTAGGTGTTAGTTTCTGTTTGAATGCCTGGTAAAACTCATTAGTAAAACCATCTGGTCCTGGACTTTTGCTTTTGGGGGGGTTTTGGATGATTGTATCAATTTCCTTACTCTTGATTGGTCTATTTAGATTGTCTCGTTCTTGGTTCAGTCTAGGTAGCCTATATGTTTCTAGAAACTTGTCCATTTCTTCTAGGTTGCTAAATTTGTTGGCATATAGCACTCTCTAGTATTCTTGTATGATCCTTTGTGTTTCTGTGGTGTCAGTTGTAATTTCCCCTTACATTTCTAATTTGGATTATTTGTATCTTTTCTCTTTTTCTCTTGGTTAACCAGGGGCTTGTCGATTTTATTAATTTGTTCAAAGAACCATCTCTTCACATTAATTTTTTTTATTGTTTTCTGTTGTCTATTTTATTTAGTTCTACTCTGATTTTTATTATGTCCTTCCTTCTGCTGACTTTGGGTGTTTTTTGTTCTTTTTCTAGTTCTTTAAGATGTGATATTAGATTGTTTACTTTTGATTTTTTCTGTTTGTTTCTTGAGATAGGCCTGTAGTGATATACGTTTTCCTCTTATTATTGCTTTTGCTGCATCCCAGAAATTTTGGTATATTGTGTTTTTATTCTCATTAATTTCTATGTGTTTTCTAATCTCTGTCATTTCCTCTTTGATACAGTCCTTTTTTAATAACATTCTTTTTAATCTTCATGGATTTGTGTTTTTCCTACTTTCTTTTTGTAGTTGAGCCCCAATTTCAAAGTTTTGTGGTCAGAGAATACACTTGGTATGATTTCAATCTTCTTAAATTTGCTGAGACTAACTTTGTGTCCCAGTACGTGGTCTATCCATGTGAAGTTCCATGTGCATTCAAAAAGAATGTACACTCATGTGTTGTAGGGAGAAGTGTCCTATAAATGTCAATCATGTCCAATTGCTATAACGTGTTATTTAAAGCTGATTTTTTTCTTATTTATTTTGTGTTTAGATGATCTGTCCATGACTGTTAAAGGGGTGTTTAGGTCTCCTACTTTAATTGTGTTTCTGTCTGTTTCTCTTTCTAGATCTGTTAGAAGTTGCTTTGTAAATTTTGGTCCTTCTTAATTGGGGGTATATATATTAATAAGTGTCATGGCTTCTTGTCATATTGTTCCTTTTATTATTATTAAATGACCACCTTTGTCTCTTACTATCTTTTTGAGTCTGAAATTTGTTTTGTCAGATATGAGTATGGCTACAACTGCTTTTTTCTGGGTGCCATTTGCTTGGAGTATTTTTTCCTACCCTTTCACCTTGAACCTATATTTATCCTTGTGGCTGAGGTGTGTCTCTTGGAGGCAGCATAAAGTTGGGTTTTGTTTTTACAATACAGTCAGCATCTCTATGCCTTTTTGTTGGTAAGTTCAGTTCCATTTACATTTAAAGTGATGATTGATATATGAGGATTTTTTATAGCCATTTTATCTTTTGTTTTCTGATAACTTTTTTTTTTTTTGTCCAACTGCTTCTTTACTTTTTTCTTTCTGTTGGTTATTTTAGTTTGATGTTGTTTATAATTCTTTTCTCTGTTTTTTCTTTTTCTCTCTCCCTTTTTGTTATGTGTCTCATTTCTGAACTCTTTTTGAGTGGTTACCATAAAGTTTATGTAAAAGAAGTTTTCATATATGTTGTGATTCTTTTTCTTAAGTATGCTTCTTATCTCTGTCCTTTTTGGAAGTTTAAACCTTTACTCCCTCCCCTTTTATGTTTTTGTTGTTCTAGTTTATCCCTATTTATTTTTACTTTTTGTTTTATATCCAATAGCCTCCTTCAGTATTTTTTGAAATGCTGGCCTTGTGCTGGAGCATTCCCTCAGATTCTGTATGTCTGAAAAGCTCTTTACTTCTCCTTCATGTCTAAAGGATTACTTTGCTGGGTAGATGATTCTTGGCTGGTAATTTCTCTCTAATATTTTGAATACTTGATTCCACTCCCTCCTGGCTTTTATAGTTTCTGTTAAGAAATCTGATGATAGTCTGATGGGATTTTCTTTATAGGTAATGGTGGTTTTTTCCTGGCTATCTTAAAGACTCTTTCTGTAACTTTGACCATTGACATCTTCAGTATAATGTGTCTTGGAGACAGTCTGTTAGGATTCAAATAACTAGGGGTCTGTTTCCTTCTTAAATTTGAGGTTCTACATCTTCCCATAGATTTAGAAAGTGCTCATCTACTATTTGTCTGAGCAAATTCTGTGACCATCCCATTCTCTACCCCCTCAAGAATACTTATTGCTCTTATGTTACTCTCTGTAATGGAGTCTGTTCTCATAGGTTGGTACCTTTCCTTTCTTTTAACTCTTAGGTCTCTCTCTTTTTCCTACTATGACATTTCTGTATTTCTGTCTTAGATTTCTCTAATTAATTTTTTCATCTGGTCAGTTCTGCTTCCTATGCTAGCCATTTTATTTCTCACTTTTTTTTTTATTGCATTATTTATCTCCAGAATTTTTATTTGGTTCTTTTTTTATGATTTTAATTTCTTTGTTAACCCTCTTAGTGCTACCTTCTGCCAGTAGTACTAGCAAGAAATGCAAAGGATAATTTAATAAAATGTATCACCTTAGGAAAAAAAATGTTATGAAGTTATTGTTTTAGATATCCATATGCAGTGTTTTTAGCTTTATATAAATTGAATTAGTTAATAATACTATTATTTTACATTGTCTGGAAAAGAAATGTAATTATTTCAGTCATACATCATACAAGAAAAAATATAATAAGTTATAGCGCTTTTAACTATGGTCTACATATGAACTGATATATCGGCCCACCTCTCTTTTCACCCGAGATGCAAAAGCCGATATATTGGCCCTTTGCACTAAAAGGGTTAAAGTAATTCTTTTGTTCACAGATTTTCTTTCTGACATCATTTAGCTCCCTCTGAGTACTCTGCCAATTTTCATCGGTCTCTTTGAGTGTTTTCAGAATTTTAATCTTGAATTCTGTGTCATTTAGATCATATATTTTCATATCTTCAAGTTCTTTTTCTGGAGATTTTTTTCTTTTTTCTTTTTGAGCACATTTGTTCACCAGAGTACTAACTGCTATAGGAGGGTTCCTTTTCCTGGGCATAAGGTCCTTTCCCCTAGTACGGGGGTGGCGAACCTATGGCACGCGTGCCCAAAGTGGCATGAGGAGCAATTATTTTGGCACGCAGAGCTGGGAGGGTGCTAAGGGCAATTTTACGGTAAGTTTAGATTACAGGGTCCAAATAACAACTAAAATTGATCTGACTAAGTTGCAGATGGGAAGACAAAGAAGAGCGCCGTATATGTTTTTTAATTATAAGGAGTACTTTTCTGTTGTATTACTTGCTTTGGTTGATGCCAACTGTAAATTTATAGCAATAGATAGATGTTGGGTCATATGGAAAAGAGGGGGACAGTGGAAT
>PVKE010026286.1:0-22418 GCA_004027555.1 Craseonycteris thonglongyai
TGGGGAAGCCGGGATGGCTCAGTGGGTTAAGCGCTCACTTTGCAGCGCCAGGGACCGAGGATCGAATCCCGGCCCCGGACCGTGCGGAACCATATGCTGAACTGGGAGCTCCCCCAGTTCAGTTCTCTCTCTGTCTCTGTATCTCTCTCTCTCTCTCTCTCTGTCTCTCTCTCTCTGTCAAAAATAAAAAAATAAAAAAAATTAAAAATAAAAAACAATAAAAAATAAAAAAATAAAAATTAGCAAATATTCCATTTGATTCATATCCTGGTACTTGGGATATTTTATGATATCACTATCATTGTTCAAAAAAATTTCTAATCAAACCAATTAAAGATACCATATTGCCACTGGTTAAGGCTGATCAGTACATACATTTTTATTTATTTATTATTATTAAGTTTGCAAATAAAATGTACTCATAATTGCAAATGCACCCATACTGTGACAAAAAGTTACACAAGCTGGGTAACTTTCCATCAAGAAATTTACTTTATAAGTTTTCGTCTTATTGTTATGGTTGCTTGATCACCTTCAAGTATATAAACCCATTCTCTGTTATTATTCTGGCAGCCAGAGCAAGGATGTTTTCCTCGTCACTACTAGTGGCAAACTAGTATGAAGTTCAAGGAATAAATCAACCAATTAAGTATTAAATAATTTCCTAATTATTTTGTAACTAAAAAGTGCAATCTTTCAGAATACAATCAACCAAGAAGAAATAAAATGCTGAATAAATAATACAAAACTAATTCAATCATAATAAATGATTGGAAAAAAAAGGATCTCTCAGCTTGAAGAAATGATAGTGATAACTAATATCAATCTATTTCATTATTTACTATATTTCATTATACGTTGTATATATTACATTTACTTCTAAATGAAATAATTGATCTTTCTTGAATTGAAGTATACTTACTCAACAAAAATCTCAACTAATTAACTGGTTTATTGAACCTGTAATTAACTTCACACACTAATATATTCTTCCTTAAAATTCCCTCACTTAATATCACTCTCTAGTAAAAATACTCAGAAGTATGAAACTTTTCATTTAAAATTTCACCTCAGAAAAAGCCATGATGGCTCAGCGGGTTAAGCACTTGCTTTGCAGCCCCAGGGATTGAGGATTAAATCCTGGGCCTGGCCTGTGGGGATCCATATGCTGAACTTGGGTGTGCTTCTCATGCGGAGGCCCCCAGTTTGGTTTTCACACCCAGGTTTGGCTCCTGGCTCAAAGGGGCATGCCTCCCATGCAGGAAGCCCTCATTTCAGTTCCTGCCCTGCATGGCCCCCACCCACCTGTGTAGAACAAAACCATGTTGAAAACTGATTATGTACAACTTTGGAGACTACTTTGAGCCCTCTCCCTTCTCTCTTTCTCTCTCTGTCTCTGTCAAAAACAATAAAATAAAGCTTAAAAAAAAGTGATGGAAAGAAAGGACCTACAACCAATATTATTCTACCTTGCAAAGAAATCATTTAGAATCAAAGAACACATAAAAAGCTTCCCAAATAAGAAAAAGTTAAAGGAGTTTATCACCACCAAACCCATCAGTATTATAAGAAATCTTAGAGGCACTTCTTAAAAAGAAATATATATATATATTAATAATACGGCATTAACTACATGCCTACAAATAATTACTTTAAAATGAATGGATTACATTCTCCAATCAAAATATAGGGTGTCTGAATGGATAAGAAAATAAAACTCTAACACATCCTGCCTATAAGAGACTCATTTCAGATTGAAAGACACACACAGACTAAAAGTAAAAAGGTAGAAAAAGTTAATTCCTAAAAATTATCAAGAAACAAACAAAAAAGCTAGCATAGCATTACTTATAGCTGACACAATAGACTTTAAAACAAAGGTTATAACGAGAGACAAAGATTGACCCAGTAACCACACTTCTGGGTGTTTATTTGAAGAAACCCAAAACACTACTTCAAAGGGACATGTGCATTTATATGTTCATTATAGTGTTGTTTGCAATGGCCAACATGTAGAGGCAGCCTGGCTGTCACTTGGTGGATGAATGGATAAAAAGGAGGTGGTACACATATATTAATACAACAAAATATTGCTAGGTCATGGAAGGGGATGGGTTCTTGCTATCTTAAGTGGCATATATGGACTGGTAGGGTATTGTGTTGAGTAGAGTATATCAGACAGAGAAAGACAAATGCAATGTGATTTCTCCTGTAGGTGAAATCTAAAGAGCAAAATGAATGAACAAACAAAACAGAAACAAACCCATAGATAGAGAAAATTATGATGGTTGCCAGATGTGAGGGGAATTTGCTGGGTGGGTGAAAAAGGGGAAGGAATTAGAGAAGTACAAATTGGAGGAGGCCAGGATGGCTCAGCAGGTTGAGTGCTTGCTTTACAGGGTCCAAGGATAGAATCCCAGGCCTGGCCCCAGCCCGTGTGGGCCCATATGCTGAACTGGGATGTGACCCTAGTGTTTTCACCAGGGTAAGCTTCCCACACAGGAGGCCCCCAGCTGGGTTCCTGCCCTGCATGGCCCCTGCCCACCTGTGTGGCATGGGACCATATCAAGGGCTGATGACTTGCAACTGTGGAGACTGCTCTGAGCCTTCCCCCTTCTCTCTGTCTCTCTCTGTCTCGGTTTCTCTCTTTGTCAAAGACAATGGTAGGATAAATATTTAAAAATAAATAAATAAATAACTAAAAACACCCAGAAGTACAAATTGGTTGTTGCACAGTAGTCGTGGGGATGTAGGGTAAACCATTAGGAATATAGTCAATAATATTGTAGTAACTGGGTATTGAGTCAGAAAGGTGCTCGATTTATAGGATGAAAGACTGAAAGGTGTATAAGGGCAGGGTGAAAAAAGGTGAAGAGATTAAGAAATATAAATTGGTAGTTACAAAATAGTCATGAGGATATAAAATAAAGTATAGGAAATATAGTCAATCATATGGTAACAATTATGTATAGTGCTAGGCATGTACTAAACTAGTCAGGGGGATCACTATTTAATTATATAAATGTCTAACCACTATGCTGTATACCTAAAATTAATATAAAATAATATTGAATGTTAAAAAAACTGACTTCCAATCCCATATATTATTTATATATTAATAATCTATGCCAAATATTTGGAAATAATTTTATCATTTTACTGTGTTCATTAATAATTTCCCTCAATTTTTATTTATAATAGTTTTTGTTTATTTTAATGTTTACAGATAATAGAAAAATAAGCTCCTGCCTGGTATGAATAGACCAAAAATTTTTAAGCTCAAAGTAATCTTGTTAGTGATTAAGGTGCATTATTCTGTAGGAAAGTGTATATCAGAAATGAAATGTAATTTGTCTCTTTAGGTTTTACTGGAATTGCCTAACTTCACCACCACCTAACAAGAGTTTAAACATTGATTTGTTTTTTTTGTTTTTTTGCATTCAAGCTGAACTACAGCTACCCCAAGTGTCTACCCAGAAAAGAAGGCCAAATGATAATGCAATTTCTAAGGGAATGGAACAGAGTTTAAGCAGGGAGGTCAGACTTTAAATAACCTTGCTAAAGTTTCTTCAGTTTTCTTCTTGGCTCCCTTTACAGATGCCAAATTAAAGGGAGGAAAAATAGTTCTGTGTTCACAAGATGATTGCCAAATCATTTGAGCTGCTCTGATAATTACATAGCTTGACATATCTTTTCATTTTTTTACCTTGTAAAATGAATTTTTATCTGTATGTCTTCTGAAACCACAATTCTTTTCACTGAAATTAGAAATGAGGGTTTCCTTGCCAGACAAGTAAACACAGACATCAGACTTATTGTGTCTTGACCTAGATAATATTTCTGAAACCTTATCCTAGCGGATTTCTGAAAAAATGGGTGATGGTAGATAGTCGAATCAAATCTTGTTATCAGATTCCCTTAGAGTCCACTCTCCCCACTATCTTACATTCAAGCCTGTTGCTTTATCCCACAGCTATTTAGTAAAATTTTATTCAGTTTGCAAATAAAGCTTCCACTTTGAAAAAAGAGAAGATAGCCAACACAGTGAGAAGAGCAGATTTTGGATCTTTTGGTCCGATCCCAGACTTATTACAATGTCTTAAGGTTAAAAATAATTGGGGCAGCATCTCTACAAAGGGAAACCTGGCACGAAGAAGGTCAACTATATGTCACAGCATTTGAGGGATAAATGTCATCTGTGTCATCAGGTGCACATTTAAGTGCACCCTAAACACTCAATTTTACTAATGTAGGAATCGCAGTGTGGGTCTGGCATTTATGGCCTCACACACTCAAAGAACAAGTACGTGAACCTGTGAAGAAAGGTTAAGCATCACAGGTTTTATTGGAAGGGAAGACAAAGCTCTAATGAGAGGGCACACCCAAAAGTGGAATGGCCACAACTAAAGCTAAAGTTATTGCTTATTTAGGTTATGTCTACATATTAATCTTTGTCTTGGGCGATATTCTCTGTTGTCTAGAATCAGAGGAGTCTGAAACAAATTAGGAGATATTCACTAGGACATAAATCTGTTTCACCAGAAAGTTGCTACAACAAAGAAGCTCTGTCACGGACTCTCTTGTTCCAGTCCATACCCAGTTGTCCTGACTGCTTGTATATTATACTCCTAGATATGGTTGCTACAACTACTGAGGCCTCCCCTTACTGCCTAGCAGTTCACTAACTATCCTGATTCATTATGGTCTTTTGATCATTTGAACTAGACTAGTAACTTAATTTTAAAATATACATATATTTATATTTACATTCCTAGTTCTATCTATATATTAAGACTTGGTGCCATTTCTGAAGGCTGTATAAATATTCAGTTCCATAGCAATGTTCAGAAGTAATAAACTCATGTGAGGTTACTAAATGACTGAAAATGCCAGATAAATGGCATAATTCCTCCTTCTGCTACCTTTTGCTATCCTAGTAGATACCCTTCATGAGAAAATAAGTGAACAAGTAATGGCCTTCAAACCTAGGAAGAACAGGAGCAGAGATTTAACTAAAGGACATACTCTCAAAAGCAAAATGTTTACTTGAAGCAATAAAATATAAAATTATTTTCATTGAAATAAATTACTAGAAATTAGCTATAATTTCAAAATAATATTCTTATTTTAAATATGAAGTGATCAAAACATACAATTGAGGAAGATCTCCTTCAGTTTCTAGATTCTCTGATTACAAATTCTCTAGAGGTGTCCCATACAAGTATGACAATATAAGAGAAGATTTAAAGCACAATTTAAGGTAACTTCTAAAATTATGTGTGCTTCTAAAACAGGGTTATGAAGCACTTTCAACACATTACAACTACCAAGTACCAAATGCCAATTACATTTCTATTAGCTTATAATCATTTCCATAATAGGCCTGATGCAAGACCCAGTACAATTAACATATCACTCAACCTTTATTTTATCACTATAAAGATAAAATGAACACACAACATATGCATGTGATATCTCTAGGAAGTTGAATTAAAAAAAAACAACAAGAAAAACTTACATTTGAAAACAGAATATTCTAAGAATGTGGGGATAGCTCAGCAGATTAAGCACTTGCCTTGCGGCCACTAGGTTTGGGGATAGAATCCAGTCACTGCCGGTGGAAACCCAGATACTGAATTGTGGCACAACAGGTAACTGCCGGGATGGAAGGGAAGGTTCTCGTGTCTCATGTCGGAGGTCTCCAGTTTGGTTCCCACCTCGCCTCTCTCATCCCCATAGACACCTTTGTGAAAGGAAACCATGTCACACTAATTATGTAAACTATGGAGACTGCTCTGGGTCCTCCTCGCTTCTCTCTCTCTCTCTCTCTCTCTCTCTCTCTCTCTCTCTCTCTCTGTCTCTCTCTCTCACTCACACTCTCTGACTCTTTCTTTCAAATAATAAAATAAACCCTTAAAAACTAAAACACAGGACATTTTATCTTTTTACTTGCAATTGCTAATGGGATTGTTTTCTCTATTTTGTTTTCCAATATGTCATTGTTAGCATATAATATTTCAACAAATTTCTGTGCTTTGCTTTTGTTATCCTGCAAATATACTATATTTTTTTATTATTTTAAAAAGTCTTTTGGTGGAGTCTTTAGAGTTTTCATACACAGAATCATGTTGTCTGTAAACAGTGATGGTTTTACTTCTTTATTCCCAATTTGATGTCTTTTTATTTATTTTTCTTGCCTGATTGCCCTGGGTAAGATTTTCAGTGCTGTGTTGAATAACAGTGGTGAGAGTGGGTGTCTTTGTCTTATTTTTCACCTTAGAAGAAAAGTTTTTAGTACTTCTTCATTGACTATGATATTAGCTGGGGTTTGTTATATACAGTCTTTAATTGTGTTGAGATACTTTCCTTCTATACCCATTTTATTAAGTGTTTTGATCATAAATGAATGTTTTATCTCATCAAATGCTTTTTCTGCGTCAATTGATATCATTGTATCATTTTTCTGATGGAGGGAGGCTAAAGAGGCTAAAGAGGGTCAAATATATGGTGACAGAAGGGGACTAAACTCTGGGTGGTGAGCACACAGTAATTGTATACCTGAAACATACATTACTAACCAATGCTACCCCAACATATTTAATTAAATAAAAAAAAAACACAAAAAAACAGGATGGACTATGCTCTAGGTTTCAGTGTTCGTGCATTTCTAAAGAAGTAATTCCCTTACCTACTTTTATTTAAAATTCTAAAGTAAGTGGTGATGAAAACATGGCATTTCTCCCTCTTACACCTTTCATTAAGTAATTCTCCAGCTGATATTTTATGCATATTCTTTATATTTATTTAAATCAGTCCTTCAGCATAAATAATTTAATCCTTCCAAGAATTTTATAAGGTGAACAAAGTACCTATCACAACTTCCTCAAAAAAGAAAAGCTTCTAAGTATAATTGTTTTTGTGCATCTTGCTTATCATTCCAAAGTTACAATAGCAATGTTTGCAGATTCAAAACCATTCTTTTTAAAAAATGAAATAGAGACTCTAATTCCAGTTGCAAACTGCTGAGGAATTTAACCTTGTGTTATTAGTATTCTCTCTTAGAAATTCTAATTTGTAGCAAAGAGCCGAGCTAAGGTCAACAATTATGATGGCAGAGTAGAAGAGACTATTAATGACAGACAATATTGCAGCTGCCTTCATGCCCAGTGATAGCAGTTTATGTCAGCCTGTTAAAGAGATCTAAAGGCCCACTGTCTGCAGCAAGCAGCTTTTGCAAGTCGTCTGCACCAAGCATTCTGTTTCAAAGTGTAAAGAACTTGTGATGAAGATATGCGTAGGCCTAAAGAATGGAGAAAACTTATTCTGGTCAATAAATAAACAAATAAATAAAACCCTCAAATTACTATGCAATTCACTGGGACAGTGTCTTTTGCAGTAAAGAGAGTATTGGGGTATAAAATCAAAGTAAAAAGATTAGAGGACTAATAAGAGTTGGATAATCATGATTTATTTGTGTCCACAAAGATGCCTTTAAAAGCCTTTTCAGGAATAGTCATGTGCATATTCAGCTTAATATTGTTCATCATAATTAGTACTGGGGAATCTGTTTAATAAAAAGGACTCTGCTACGTTTCTCAGTTTGCAAAAGATGAAGGAGATTCATTGTATCTATTTGTACCTCAGTTTCCTCATCTGCCAACAAAAAATTTCCTACCGTTCCAAAGTAAAAAATGGAAGCATTAAACAAACATCTGATATAGTAATATTCCTCTTTTCCCAAGTATCCTAAACTAGTTGTACAAGCCATAAACTAAAAAATATTTCCCAAATTTCCCAGGAATAAGAAACAACAAAAATAAATTAGAACAACTAAAAATAAAACAATTGAAGTGATGTATTTATTGATTTTACTAATTAGGAAAAAAGAGTAATTACTACTGGCAGGTGGTGATTATTTTATTTATTTAAAACTAAGTCTATCAGTAAAGCCACAAAAGATAGGAGAAAGTGTAAGGGGAGAGGAGGAGAAGAGAAGGAAGAACAAAAAGAAGAAGAAATTTAAAGAAATAGAATGTGTAATAAAATCCCAAGCTGAATGAAAATAAAAGCTAATGAGGTTAAAACCTTAATTACCGTCTAGACTTACATTATGGTCCTTAGCTTTGTCATCCAACACACAAATGTGTATCCTAGATCATAGTGGCATGACTCAGCAAGAGTGTGGATAGTCTACTGCAGTCACTTCCAAACTGTTTTAACCACAAAACAGTTTTTAGTGTAAGAAAGAAATAAAAGTTTTATAAAACAACATTAAGCCTTACCAAATATGACAGTCCTTAACGTTACCTATAAGATTGAACCATATGAAATTGCTTTTTATTTGGTCAAAAGTGGTAAAACGTAAGCAACTTCATGTGATTCAAAGAACTAATATTTTAGAATACTGTGTTTTTCCCTTTACCTTATCCCTCATCCAATTTACTTCTTGAAAACCACTCCAGCACTGAAACAATCACTGCAATTATATATCTTCATGTTTAGACTCAGTCCATTAACATTTGCTGAGAAAAAAGAATTACATAGTCATGCATACGAATACTATTTAAATATATACCTTACAAAAATAATCTTCAGCTTTTCTGGCAACCATGTAAATGTGCCCCTCAAATATTCTGCTGTGAGAAGCTCAATTGATTGGTATCCCAGCTCTTGGCTCCAAATCCACTGCATTTATACCTAGGCCGTACTTCCTGTTAGCTGCTCGCAAACAATGACCGAGTGCACCAAAGTTACCAATGCAAAGACACTAATTCATTTCTATGAGATGAGGCATTCCTGTGGCATGTAACTTTGGCTTGGTGACTCCCCACCAAACTGGCCAAAACTTTCTGAGAACTATGCTGCCATCTGATACTCTCCCTACCTGACCCTCCTTCCTTTCCTCTCTCCAGCATAATAGTCAAATGTACATGTTAATTTGAAGTCTTTCCAAGTTCTCTGGCTTTTTCACATATTTCTTCAGATATTTTCTCCAACAAATTTCTTGTACGTCTAATTCCAATTTGACATTTCCTGTTCAGAGGATCTACAATAGAAGGAAAGTAGTGAGCAAAAGATAAGGGTAGAAGAAAAGGATAGGAAGATAGGCAAGGACATATTGATCGTATGCACCATGGTAAGGATGGGTTCTATTCTATTTGCAATGAACTGCCATGAGGTAGTTTTAAGTAGGGTAACCATACATTTTAACATTCAAAATATACTTTAAAAGTGAAAGGGTTAGGGGGATCTGGTTTTTAGTTCCTTGTGTCTGGATGTGACCAATTCAAAGTCCATGTGCCTGACACTTTGAAAGGCCAAAATTCAGAACACCAGAAATTGGAGTAAAGAAAGGTTTATTGATTGAGAAGGTACCAATCGCAAAGATGGGAGACCTAGTGGTGCCCCAAATTCATCTTAAGAAAGTTCAGAGTCCAGGCTTCTTTTATGTCACGGGAGGGGAAATGGGAAGGGCAAGTGGTAATTGACAACTACAGACACCTAGACACCAGCAGGAATCCAAGGAAGATTATGAAACTTTTTTGTTTAGTCTATTTTCTCTAGTTAATGTGAGTCTGGTCAGGAGGTTTGGAAAGTCTTTTATAAAAATCATTGTTTTTGTACATATTTCTTGTATCTCCTCTGGAGATGTACCTTCTAATAATGGTTTATTGTTTGTTCTGTTTGTTTTTGTAAAGCTCAAGCTGCAAGTAATCCTCCAGTGATTTGTACGGTAGGTTCATATGCAATAAGCTATTAACCTAAAGTCTATGGGAACCAAGCAGGCCTGAATCACACAGAGTCAGAGGGGCCAAGCATTTCATTCTGTTACTGGGAAATTGAAAGTTACCACTCTGTCAAGTAAAAAGTACAAAGCAAAAAGCTGAACATACTGGGAAATCAAGAACTCTGCTTGATCTGTAAAAGGAGGAAGGACACAGGAAAAACTATCAAGGTCAGAGAGACAGACAGGCAAATATAAGGGGCCTTGGTTTTTGGTGCAGAAGCCTCAAAAGGAACCAGTGCCTGAGTAGGAGAGCCTAAACTGTAATTGATTAGCTGGTGCAGCCTGAATGCAGAAAATCTGAGAGTTAAAAACTCCAGGGAAGGGGTTGCTGAGATAGCTCAGCAGGTTAAGTGTTTGCCTTGCAATTGTGGGGTACAAGGTTTGATTCTCAGTCCCAGCGCATGCAGACCTATATGCTGAACTGTGGCACAGTTGGAAACTACTGATCTCTATGGTGAAAATTCTCACCTCCCATGTTGGGGGAGGAGGGAAGGGAGGGGCAGGTTCAGTTCCTGCTCCACTTGGCTCCACATGCACCTATGTGGAATGAAACCTCGTCACAACTAATGATAAACAACTATGGAGAATTCTCTGGATCTCTCTCTCTCTCTCTCTCTCTCTCTCTCTCTCTCTCTCTCTGTCTCTCTCTCTCTCTTTCTCTCTCCCTCATACACCTCTCAAAACAATAAAAATAGATCTTTAAAAAAACAATATAAATAAATTGGGGAAGCCAAGATGTCTCAGCAGGTTAAACCCTCGCTTTGCAGCCTCGGAGACTGAGAATCAAATCCTGGCCCCGGCCCATGCAGATCCATATGCTGAACTGGGGTGTGCGTCCCATGCGGGAGACTTCCAGGCCTAGTTCCCACTCTGTGCAGCCCCCACCCACCTGTGTGGAACAAAACCAAGTTGAAAAACTGATGTCGTACAACTATGGAGACTGCTCTGGGCCCTCCCCTTTTTCTCTGCCTCTCTCTCTGTCTCTGTCAAAAACAATAAAATAAATATTTAAAAAATAATAATAATAAAAACAAAACACAAAAAAAGCAGAAAAATTTAGTCATGGGGTTTTGAGGGAGGGGCAAAATATTGTGAGATTTGCCTCCAGGAGCTCCATCAGATTTCCACAGTGAATATCAGAGAAAAATCTCCTCTACTCCAGCAAGAGAAGGAGAAAATAAACATTTTGGGACATGCCATAGCATTGTGTTCTTAAAAAAAGAAAAAAAAACTACCCTCAGGGGAAACTAGTTTATCAGAGCTTATCCTCCTAAGGTTTTATCAGAACTTAACTGGCCTTTGGTAGGAAAATATTCAACTGCAGCCCATTCTAGCCATCCTGCCCCACCTGAAGGGAGAGGGAAAAGACTGAGAAACCTTGTGAAGTTCACAGTCCAGAGGCACAGGCTCACTACAAGATTATGAGACAACATGGATGGACCTTTAGAGTATCATGCTAAGCAAAATAAGTCAGCCCGAAAAAATCAAGCAACATATGATTTCACTTATAGGGGGAATATAAAACTGAAAGGAACAAAGACACAAAAACACATGAACATAGTCAATAGTTCAGTGGTTACCTGAAGATAAGGGGGGAGGTGGATGGGGAGGTGGGAGGCGAAGCCAAATATATGGTGATGGCAAAAAAACTGACTCTGGGTGGTGAACACACAATGCAACACATAGACAATGTACTATAGAATTGTATACCTGGAACCTATGTAATTTTTACTAATCAATATCACCCCCAATAAATTTAACAGTAAAAAACAATTCATTAAAAAACTATTTAATCATAGGACTATAAAACATTTCAACTCTCCTAACTCCTCACCACAACATTTTGCCCAATATATTATGTTTAGGAATACCAAAAGACAAAACAAAAAACAAAAAAACCCACACAATTTGAACAGACAGAACAAGCATCAGAACAAAGATATAGCAGAGATGTTGAGATTATCAGACCAGGAATTTAAAACAACTATGATTAATATAATTGAGTTAATGAAGAAAGTAACCAGTATATAGGAACAGATGGGCAATATAAACAGAGAGATTGAAATCCTAAGAAAAAAACTTAAAAAAAAAAAAAAAAGCTAGATATAAAAACAAACAAATGGTAAATACTGTAACAGAGTTATATAATATACGGTAACCACCAGAAGATCAATCTATGGGAAATGGAGAATAAGGGGAGAAAAACAGAAACGAGAAAACAGGATGCTGTTGGGGTCCAGGCACAGGAGAAAGAAAGATCGTGGGTTAGACTAATTTGTAACAGGAATAATTTTTTCAATAAGGAAATTCAGGAGATATTTTGAAGAAAAGCCATTATCACTTGCTGATGAATTATAAATGCTTCTCAAATTTTGGGCTTAATCAAATAACTAAACTGTGGATATTTTGATTTAAATGGGAAAGACCGGAGAACAGATTTCATGCATATTTGAAATGACAGGAAATCAAGAGTTCTATGTTGAACATAATAATTTTGAGGTAACAATAGGACATCTATGTTTAAATGTCAAAAATAATTGAGTGTAGACCTCAATGGAAAAGTTGAGGCTAAAGATACACATTTAGGCAGCATTGTAGATGATATTTAGAGCCAAGGGCTTAGGATCTAGCCCTTAAATTTACTGATCAAAAAGAAGAGAAGAAAAAAATATATATATATGTATATATATATATATATATATATATATATATATATATACCAATGAGGTAGGAGGAAAATAAGAAAAATGTGGTTGATATTGAGAAAGCAAAGAGAAAGATTTTAAGAAAGGCTGTCAAATGCTGCTGAGACTTCCACTTTAAATAAAGACAAATATTTCTGTATTTAATATGGCAAACTGGAAGTCATTTGAGGCCATAATACTAGCCATTTCAATAGAGTGGTGGGGATTAAGTACTAATTATGCAATTCTAATAAAATATGTTCTGAGGAGAATCAGTTATAAAGGAAAGTATTCGAGAGGAATGAACATTCAAGGGAGAAATTTTTTTTTTTTAAGGTGGGTGTTAGTAAGGCTCATGCTTCTGACAAGAAATAGAAATTCATTATTCAAAATAGTGAGATCACTACAGGAAGAGTCCTTGAACAGCAAGACATTCATAGCCTAAATGGAAATGACGGCAGAATTATTTTTTCCTGTCTTCTTACTCACCATCTTAACAGCACTTGGCAAATAACCACACCATCTAGAGAAACCCTTTTATCTTCCACGCCTCCAGCTGTCCTGATTTTTCTCTTCCATTTCAGTCACGCCTTTTCAGTGTCCTCCTCACCCAACCTTCAAAACCTGGACTTCATTCTGGCTCTCTTCCCTATTCTGTCTCCACTAAATGGTACTCTCATTGAGTCTCAGATCAAATATACACTATATGCTCCCTGCTCCCAAATATCTCTTTAGTTCCCTGGATTTCAGATTATTAGAGGCAACTGCCCATTCTACGTAGATGTCAAATAGGCGTCTCTAACTTACATTGTCCAACTCTTTTTTCCCCCCACATTATCCAGTTCTTGAGTCCCTTCCTGCCTTCCACTTCCACCAAATCTATTCTTCCCTATCACCGGAAATGACATCATTATTCATACACTTGATCGGAACAGAAGCCTAAGAGTTGCCCTTGATTATTTCCCTTTATCACCTGTATACAATCACTCAATCAACTTTTTGTCCCATCTCTAATGTATATATTTAAACCATCACTTTCTGTTCACTGCCATGATCTTAATCTAAACCACCATCACGTCCTGCCTGAACCTCAGCAATGACCTCCTAAATTGTTTCCCTACATTCATTCTTCAATCTTGGAAATTATTCTACACAAAGTACACTTAAAACATAAGTCATATTAGATCACTCCCCTACCCAAAGCATGCATAGCTTTGCACTGTTCTTGGAATCAAATTTGAATTACCCATCTTGGCCCTCGAGGCATTATGTGCCTGATTTTTACCTTCCTCTACAAGCACACCTGATTTCTCTGTCTCCCTCTCTCGGTATACTTCAGACACATTGATCTGTTTTATGCTTCTCAGATATCCAAACATATTCTTTTCTTTCAATCTGTAAATGCTCTTTCCTCTACCCCTGGTATTTGATCAGCGGCTCCGTCTCTTTCTCCCAGATTCACTTCAAATGTATTTCCTCAGAAATCCCTGTCCTAATCAGCCTAGCTTATGCCCTCACCACCTGAGCCTACTCTCTGCTTGGCTTATTTTTCTTATAACACAACATAACCTGGGATTATTTTTTGATTAATTACTTTAGCATTTTTTATTTCTTCCCACTTGTTGCTCTTGAACCCTGCTCTTTCAACCAACATTCAGACCATCATCTGGAACAATCTAATATTCAATAACAATTTGTTGAGAATGAATGAATAAACAAATTAAAAAACTTGAAAAATAGTTTTTTCTTGGAAAACTCATAACTGATCATCATTTCTTTCTAATTTTTCAACTTATTTTATTACCAATGTTAAGCTCACCAATGTGTAGAACTTCAAGTTTATTGTTTATCTTTTAGAAAATCCAAATGACATTTATTCATAATTAGTTTTCTGTCTATTTCCATTATAGGCCCCACAAAATGAAGAAAAATATGAAGTTGATAACTGCTGTGAGATGTTATCTTCAAATTCTTTCAGCTCATATTAAGGGTGTCCCAAAATTCACGCAAGATTTGAATTTTGAGTCATTTGTGCGGTAAAGTGTTGCCAACAAAAAAAAAAGACAGCATGACAGCTGACAGTTCAGCGTTATTAAAAATGGAGTGCTACACAAAAGAACAACTCGTTTTCATTGTTGAGCAATGAAAATTTACAATTTTTAATTATAAACCTGTGTTTTTTATCAAAATTACTTCTTGCATGAATTTCGGGACATGCTTTATTTACCGGTAATCTGGACCTGAAGAACTGAATTTAATGTAAAAAAAAAGAAAGAAAGAATTTACCCCATCTTCTCACCTCCCTGAGAATTCAGCTGCTTATTAAAACTGTGTGTTCTAGTTTTAAGATTTCTCCCCTTGATGAAAAATGAAAGTTCTATTGGAATTGTGTTGCTCTGTCTCTAACTCATCTGTGAACATTACATAGTCCTCTGCAGACCATTGTTTTACCTCCCTGTTCTTCAAAACACAGCTCAGAATTTTATTTCTTTAACACTTATGAGAACTTTATTTTATTCTGTGCTTTAGCTACAGTAAAAAAACTTTTTTGTACCTTTTCTTATTTATCAGCCTTTAGGATACACATTCCATTATAATTATGTATCTCTTTCATTATATATGTATATCTCCTATTATATATGCATATCTTCCATTATATATGTATTTCACTCTATATGTTTTTCATTATATATACCATGTATATCTTATCTATTGTAGATACATAGATATAGGTGATAGTTACATAGATAGACAGATGGTAGGTAGATAGGTAGATAGATAATAGCTGATAGATAGATAAATAATAGATAGATAGATAGATAATAGATGATAAATAGGTAGGTAGATAGATGAGAGAAAGAGAGAGAGAGAGAGAGAGAGAGAGAGAGAGAGAGAGAGAGAGAATAGATAGACCTTCTAGATTTGTACCAAAGATTATCTGGTGTTCTTACAATGATTTCCATGTCTTCTCTTTTTTCTCTCTCTTTAGATTTATTCCAGAATTTAAACTAAGAATGTATTTTTAGAACCCTGTTTCCCTCCTAAGAAATTATTTGCTTTCATAATACCAAATCAAAGGGTTGTACTTATTTTTCCTATTATTTTATTCTTTAATTTTTCCTTAATGCCAAAAAATAAGTTTTATTAGTCCAACATTCTCTTGCCTTTTACCACAGCATAGCACCACCTAAAGAAATGTCAATATCTTATTGCTGAAGCCCCTAACCCAATCAAAAATGATATTCTCAAAATCAGGCTTATATTACAGTGAAACCCACATCATTTCCCCCATTAAATAGTAGACACTTCGTGTTATTGGGGAGTGGTTGTTACTGTGGTGCAGAAAGAAAACACAGGGTACAAAAAAATTTTTTTTTATCTTGTATTTGCAAGAAGGCTAATGAATTCATGTCTTGTGACCATGCCACGTATTATTAAAGTAAAATCAACTTGTAGAAGTGTCTTAAGACAGTAATTGTGATACTGGTTTTCCACATCCAAAGAGGTCATAAACTGTATAAATAAACAAAAGGAGTTTTGTGCGTTCAAGAAATGTATCCTTCCTATCTGTGTCATTATTAGAAAGGAATTTTAGCCGGAAGAGCTCAAAGTTCATTTTCCTGGCAGCCTGGATAAATTGGCTTGGGATTGGATCGATTGCAGCTGCCTCCTTGTTTAGATTGCTTACTAATTACTCAGAAGGGCCAACTCCACTCAGAGTTGGTAGTGGGCATTACACCGGGAGCCAACAGACTATTTTGCAAGCACTAAATATGTTCATAAAAAATTGGCAAAATAACTGGAAATTTTTTTATATTAAAAGGAGGATACATTTTTATACTCAGTATTATATGAATAATGGATGAGAATAGAAAAAATACACTTGTCTCTGGTGGTAGTAGTACAAAGAAATTTTGTTTTTTTTATTTTACACCACAATTTTTTTCTGTGTAGAGCATATATTACTGTTATAAGGAAGGAGTGAGGAGAATCACTTGGGTTCAGAAAGGATAAGAGATAAGTAGCTTCCTTTAACAAGGTTTATTTCTTTCTGAGTATGCATCCTAATATTATTAAAAATCAAACAGAGAAAATAATTCACAAAATTGTGAATTGTGCTTCTGCTTGTACTTCAATCCCCAAGTACCTGATCACCCTATTAAAAGTAACTTTTTATGAAAAGGAAGCAAAACATTAATTTGTAAGTTTTGTTTTTGTTCCTCCTTAATACAAGTGTTTCCTAACCCATAGGAAACTGAGACTTAAGTTTTTCTTTTTACTTTATATTTTCTCAGTGTGTCCTCCCATTTCTAATAGAACATCTTTCAGCAATCTAAAATTTTATTCAGACAGTAGAAAGATGCTGCCACCTGCCCTTTTCTCTGTCCTACAGGTAACCAGTCAATAAAAAAAAAGTAGAGTGTGACCACAACTGACCCCTTCAACTAGAATATATATTTGTGTTTCAGATTCTACACTTTCTCTGACAACTTGGGGCTGAAAACTTCTAAGATTTATATGTTCCACAAAAATAAGTTGCTTAGCTCTGCTATTTCTTTCATAAATCAAGAGATGTTTAATAAAAGAGAAGTCAATAGACCCAATTCATCCTATCTTTGAGCAATGAAGCCATCAGATGTAGGAGCCACAGGACACACTGTTCCACCTCTCTTTCCATATCTCTGAACTTGAGGATTAAGCTAGGTATCCATTATCAGTTTGCCTCAAGGAATCTTCATTGACTGATTTCTTTGCAATGCCCTATAAATCACCTAATTACAATAGGATTCTGAAACCATCAAATTATAACACTATTTCCTGAACTTACTCCTAGAGTTGTGGCATATAGGTCCTGAAAAATGTGCGCTTACTCCCAAGCACTGGAACTAATGACAAGCGACTTTCTAATTCAACCATTGCTCCTCATGCCCCACATTAGGTTCACTAGAAGCCAAAGAACTGGTGAAATACAAAGTCCTAAAAAAATAAAAGTGATTAATTACTATAACTTCTCTATTCTTGTCTGAATGTGCATTTTTTATAGGTCAGAGACAGTGTGTTGATCTGAAGACCTGATATAAGATAATTTCTTAGACAGAGTAAGTTTTAAGTAACCAAAATAGAAGTTATTTTGACCAAAACTTGATTGCAACCTAGAATTTAAAATAGGATTTGCATTATTTCTTTTTTTTTTCGACACAGAGAGAGAGAGATATATACAGAGACAGAGAGAGAACTGAACTGGGGGCACTCCCCAGTTCAGCATATGGGTATGCACAGTCCTGGGTCCCTGACGCTACAAAGTGAGCGCTTAACCCACTGAGCCATCCCAGCTTTCCCTGCATTATTTCTTAAAACAACTAAGTAGTAGACCATTCTTAGTTTTGTGTGATGATGTCTTTACTTGTTTTATTGAAAACTGTACTTCTTAAGAACATTTCATTACAGTTCCACGTATTTCCTCCATGTTTGGTTATGTAATCTAGTACCAAATCTTCCCTTGCTATTTTATGCCTCTTCCAGGAGATGAAATGGAGAACTGGAGAACTTGGAAACTTTCACCCCACTTTTTACTGCAGATTTCAGCATTAAACAAAAGGCCCAGAAAGAGGGCTTAAGATAATATAGTTGTCAGCCCACAGGACATTGTGGGAGTGTCACATTATGGCAGGATTACCCTGTCTTTGTAGTCCTGAAATATGAAAACCTTCCTAAGCAGCAATTAACCTTAAGACGTTCTTTAGCATTTCTTTAACATCTTTCTAATTCTTTGAGAATTTCCTTCAATCCATTGCTAAGAAACTACTCTTAAAACTTTCCTTGTTGGAATACAATCATTGATTTAGAAAAATAAAAGCATCAAATAATTTATAGGAAAGATTTTAGACTACTTTCCCTCCAAGAAGCTTTATTAGCCTATAAAACATAATCAAAAGCTTTAAAGGAATCTAAATCACCTAATCATAATGGATTTAATATTGGCACATTCTGGGAGCCTTGTTTATCACAAGTAAAGCTGTTCATTATGTGCTTTTCTTTCCTAGCATCTCATTTACTTATCTTGTACAGAACATCTAAAATAGTCTTTCCTGCTTTTTTCTTTATGAATTGGAATTATCCTTGGTAAGGGTTTTCGAATACATCAGGGTTCCATCACATTTAAAGATTAATGAGAAATATTGAAAATGTAAAATATGGTCTCAGGGAATAACAGGCAATATATATTTTTTCTCCCCTTTGTTTATCACTCTACTGTGCTATACAAGATAAAATACACAGCATGCCCCCTTTTCTCAAGAAGTTTATATAACTACTTACTTAAGGAGAAAAGACACCTGTGAACCAGTGAAAAATACAAATAGCATATACTAAAGCCCTAAGATTGATATTACAGTGCATAATGTTGAAATTTAGAGAATAGGAAAGTCAGTGTGTTTTGGAATCCAAAAAGCAGATTTTAAGAAAATAGGTATGCCTCAAGATAGCTACTACATGCATAGAATAATTCAAGGCATAGAGATCCACCTCAGAGAGGTATAGCAGTGGGTTCAGAGAACAATGAGCTAGCTCTGCTCAGTGTCAAAGGTACGAGGGAAAGTCCTAGAAATATTAAAGCAGATGAATGCAAAAATAGAAAGCACAATATTCCCATTACTATGACTGTACAACAAATTATACTGAACTTTAGTGGCTTAAAATGACCATTTTATTATTCTCAAGCATTCGGTGGATCAGAATTTAGAAAGGGTAAACTAGGAATGGTTCATGTCTGTTCCATAATGACAATGACCTCAGCTGGGAAAACTTGAAAGCTGCAAGTTACGGTCATCTGAAGGCTCATTTACTGATGTTTATCTAGGATGAAGTGAACTGAAGATCAGGACAACTGACCAGATACCTGCATGTGGCCTCTCCATAGAGCTTTGCTGTCTTGCAGTATAATGTCCCTACGGTGGCCAGATTTCTTTCATGCCAGTTTGAGGCTCCAAACAGGAGCATCCCAGGGAACAAGCTGATCACCCAGCCTTGGAAAGCACAGTGTCACTTCCTTTATACCCTCTTCATAAAGAAGTGACAAGTCTACCCATATTCAAGGGGTGACATCATAGATCCCACCTCTTGGAAGAAGAAATATTAAAAAGATTTTAGACCATGTTTTAATATTAACAAACACAGATTTTCTGAGTATCTTTACCCATAATATCTAAATATTTCACAATTTTACAAATGTCCACAATATACCGTATTTTCCGGCATATAAGACAACCAGGCGTATAAGACAACCCCCTAATTTTACAGTTAAAACTTAGGTTTAGGCCTATATTCGCTGTATAAGACTACAGCCTCGGAAGTGGGGGGTAGTCTTATACAGCGAATATAGGCCTAAACCTAAGTTTTAACTGTAAAATTAGGGGGTTGTCTTATACGCCCGGTCGTCTTTTACGCTGGAAAATATGGTACATGAGTGGAAGAAGAACAGTAAATAAAGCTGGAATGACCACGTCTCCGTTCTCCCAGGAACAGTCCCAGTCTATACACATTGTCCCAATTAATTGCTCCCCTTTCATTCTCAAAAGTGTCCAGTTGAGTAAATTAGATGACCATCATTGCTAATGTAAAGTTACCCTAATTCAAAGGCTTTTCATATATAAAGTAAAACTCATACTCTCCCCTTATCTTCCAAATAACTTGTTTTACAATATCCAAATTAATTATATGAAAATTCCAAATGCACATGCTTTTTGAACAACATGCCAGTTACTTTACCAGTATGTGAAGATGACAATGATCAGTTGATAGCAAGAATGAGGCAGAGGCTGGATCACATGATTCCAGGGCTCTCTCCCCTAACTTAGTTCCCACAACAGGTAACAAAGCAAAGTAAAAACCCAGTTTTCTTTGTTCAAGTAAATAATCATCATCTTCTTTGATAATCTTTGCAGAATTCTAACTGTTGCAGAATAATGTCCTTTTCATTCTTCCTAAAGCTAAAAATGATACAACACTAGAAAGACCCATATAACTAAACTACACATTAGCAGTTTCAAAGTGAGATTTTTCTGCTTTACCTTAGAGAATGAGCAAGTCAAGAATCGTCTCTTAAAAGACTGACACTTGATTATTGCAATTTTTCTAAATACGGGAGTTCATTTCTCCAAATAGAAGGCTGGTCTCTTTTGGACACTGATTGCACGTTCCAGACTACCTGCTAGCACTAAATAGTGGGTATTTATAATCGCAGTCAGCACTTTCCCATGAATGTAAGGCATGTAGCTTAGGCAAAATGGATTTTTCAGTTGCTCATTTTGCCTCATCTGGTTGACCACCTGCATGGTAATCAAAGCCAGGACAGTCTTGTGCCCTTTCTGGCACCAGCATTCAAGAATGATGGAAGAGAGCCATCACAGGAGACCCCACACACATTTGGGACAGTAATGCTCATTCCTCCTAGCTCATGCTCTCACCACTTTCTTCTCTCACTTCTAGCAGTGTTTTTCCAATTAAAATAGGAAAATCAGACAGAATAATTTTAAGAATCAAACCACGCCCAGGCAATTCCCCTGAGAGAATATACCATATTCTCATATATTGGTTTACTTATGCAATTCTCCAAAAACACTTCTCTAAAACAAAGAGATTGTTTTGTACCTGTTTCATATCAGTTATCAGGCCCTTATGTAATCTCCTTCCTTATGAGTTCTACTCATACACCTGGAAGGTAAGCAAAGATTGGAACATTTTAATATAGTCTACATAAAATTATCCTTCAGGGAATTTTCTAGATGATCCTAAATTTTAAAGCAAGACATAAACCTTTTATAGAGCTCTGTGGCCACAGAAAAAAAACAAACAAACAACCTTTGTCAGAAACTTTTCTGTCCCTCTAGAGCACCATTTGACATTGTAATTTTGGACCAGTGTAATATGCAAGCATATCTGCATCAGCATGGCTCAAAATTCCATCCTTGCAATATGAGATCTTTGCAACACAGCATTTCATTTTTCCCATCTCCATAAAATTCAGCTTTCACTTTAGCAACTGTTTCTCCTAAAGATTATCTTTAGTTCAATTTAAATTAAGCAAATGCTCACTTGAGCAGCAAATGCTCTCTTAAGAACACTTAAATTAACGATAATTATTTAAACATTCATATACTCATATGCATTTCTCCTAATTTATCCTCCAATCAACATAATTCAAAATTATATCCTTTGAGAGAGTGAGTTGGTTGATTTGTGTCCTTTATAAAAGAAAAGACTATTTATTTTGAGAATTATTATTTTAAAAGAAAATAAAATGATTGAATTTGACTCCTAAATTCTTCACCTCCTTATCAATGGTCACAAGGCAGTCCATACAGCCTTGGGAAAAGTTTTAAAACCAAAAAGTTTTGTTAAAAAAAAAAAGAAGAATGTAAAGTCTTCTCTTTATTTTAAGATTTATTTTTTGAGAGGAGAGAGAGAAGGAGGGAAGGACTATAGTAGTCTCCATAGTTGCACATCATTAGTTGTGACAGAGATTCATTCCACACAGGTGGATGTAAGAACTTACAGAGCAGGATTGAACTAGGAGCCTCCCACATGGGAGGTGAGAACCTTGACCACCATCCTGGTGGTTATCATTTGTGCTGCAGTTTAGCATATGGGTGTGCATGAGCCAGGGCTGGGATTTGATACCCAGACCTCACAGTTGCAAGGCAAGCACTTAGTAAAGATAAGAAAATTAAGGAAAGACTTAGAGATGCAGGTAGATCTCAAGTTTAATATCAGTAGGATAAGTGGAAATCAGTGAGGCAACCTGATTATCTAGTCACCTAAAATAAAAAGAGGAGCAGTAGTTGAAATGTGAAAAGCAAGTTAAAGCCACGCAATAAGTAGAACATAAAATATATATATATATATATATATACACACACACACACACACATATAAACATATATATATAA
>PVKE010026287.1:8138-22516 GCA_004027555.1 Craseonycteris thonglongyai
GAGGACCGAGGATCGAATCCCGGCTCCGGCCCAGGCAGGACCCACGTGCTGAACTGGGGAGTTCCCACAGTTCGGTTCTCTAACTGTCTCTGTCTCTGTCTCTCTCTCTATCTGTCAAAAAGTAAAATAGAAATAACTATGCACTGAAGACAAAAAGATAATTTCTCTCTATAAATGTGAAAAGATAAAAAAAAAAACATGTTAACTATCCCATCATGCTTCAGGGGATGAGAAATATAGATAGAGGAGACTTGTCAAAAAAGCAGAAAAATATTAAGCTCTCTAAGAGGCAAACTATGAGCCAAAGAAATGGAACAGTAAGATATTAGATAGAATAAAAGTGACAAAAACAAAATGCTCAGAGTAGTTTTGCCTTATATAGAAACTATGGAAATTGATCAATTTGGATTTACAGTACAATTTAATTTTAGCTTGGGTAAGTTACTATGGTGAACACATCTGAAGGTCCAGATGAGGCTCATGGCTTAGAAATTGAATGTTCTCCTCTTCCCCCCAAAAAGTTATATATATATATCTCCAAAATGTTCATTGCTAACATTTTTAAACTTAAATTCACACAGGCCAAATTATATAGTTCCAGGAAAATTCTAGGTTTCTATAAGTCGATACTAGTTTATACCAGGTTGTCACCCTGATACATTGTTCCACCATCTGTTATGGTTTGCAGATATTTGTACATGATGAAGCAGTTGAGCCCTGAGAAGAATCAGGGTCCTTGGATAATAACATAAACTCATGTAATGGCTTTCTGTGTGACTTTAAGCAAGCCATTTAACATTCTTAATAATAGTTCCCTTATAATAACAATACTATCTTACAGGTAGATGAGCTGTTAAAGTTTGTAACACATTATTATTTCAACTTATCTTAAAACCTCAACATACCAGTCAGAGTAGCATTATTTCCATTTTACAAATGAAAAAACTGAAGTCAAACAGTAAAAGAGGGATATTCATATACCAAAACAAACAAGAAATCATGTAGACTCGTAACCTCACATCACAAACAAAAATTAACTCAAAATAGATCTTAGACCTATCTGTAAGAGACAAAACAAGAAAACAGAAGAGAAAATCCTTGTAAGTTTGGGTAGGCAAAGTTTTTTTATTATACCAAAAACTTGACCCCCCAAAAAAAAGATAAATCTGATTTCACCAAAATCCAAACTTTTGCTTTTTTATTGATGCTATTAAGAAAATAAAGATAAGCCAAAGACTGAGAGAAAATACTTACAAATTGTATATTGTACAAAATGTTTGGATCTGGAATATATAAAGAACTCTTATCACTGAATGAGAACCCAACTTAAAAAATGGGAGAATAATTGAATATACATTTTTACAAAAAATATACAAATGGTCAATAAGCACATGAAAAAATAATCAATACCATTTGCCATCAAGGAAATGCAAATCAAAACCACATGAGTTACCACAACATACCAGCCAGGATGGCTATAATAAAAGAAGATGGACAATAATAAGCGTTAATGAAGACAAGGATAAATTGGAACCCCCATCCATTGCTGTTGGGAATAAAAAATGGTGCAGTCACTTTGGAAAAAAGATTGCAGCTCCTCAAAAAGTTAAACACAGAATTACCACATGATCCAGAAATTCTATTACTCAAAAGAATTGAAAACATATGCCGACACAAAGACATATTATATACAAATGTTCAGAGCAGCATTATTTAGAATAGTCAAAAAGTGGAAACAACTCAAAGGTCTACCAACTAGTGAGTAGATAAATAAAATGTGATATATTGATTCAACAGAATATAATAATATTTTATTTATTCAGCAACAGGAAGGATTAAAGTACTGATACATGCTACAACATGGATGAACCACAAAACACACTAAATTGAAAGAAGTCAAACACAAGAGGTCACATATTGTATGATTCAATTTGTATGAAGTGTTCAGAAAGAGAAAATAGAAAGCAAATCAGTGGTTACCTGGCCCTGAGGGAACAGGGATTGACTGCAAATGGTCAAGAGGAAAACTCTTTTGAGTAATGAAAATATTCTAAAACTGCATGGTAGTGACAATTGCATAACTCTATAAATTTACCAAAAATCACTGAATTGTACACATACAATGTGTAAATTTTATGGTATGTAAGTTACACCTTAATAAAGTTGATTTAAAAGTCACTGAATAAACCTGCACTGAAAAGAAGAAAAAAAAACACCAGAGAGACTAAAATACAGGTCTCCAGTGTTCTTTTTACTCTATTACCTGCCTCTGAGAAATGACGGGATTTATTAATGAGTTTTTTTCAAAGGTTACTGTAATATCATTGCTGTAGAAGTAACAATTCTACCAGTTTTTAAAAATACAAAATAATTCAAAAAGTCAGGTGGTACCACTATTTTGACCTAATCCATAGTATACTTGTATTAAAGATCTTCTACTTTTAGGGGAAGCTGGGATGGCTCAGCAGGTTAAGCGTTCACTTTGTAGCCCTGGAGCCCGAGGATCGAATCCAGGGCCTGGCCCATGTGGCCCCATATGCCAAACTGGGGTGTGTCCCCAGTTCAGTTCTTGCTGGGACCTATGTGAGAGGCCCCTGACCCAGATCCTGCCTTGTGCAGCCCTGTGCCCACCTGTGGAGTGAAACTATATGGAAAACTAATGCTGTCAACTATGGAGACTGCTCTGGGCCTTCCCCCTTCTCTCTGTCTCTGTCTGTCTGTTTCTTTCTCTGTCAAAAAACAATAAAAAAAATGTTCTACTTTTAACTATATTTCATAAACCCAGGGAAATCTTGTAGTATGTAATCACATTTTCATAGGAATTTATTTACCCTAAAATTCATATCAGAAAGCATTATTCTATGTAATGTCTAATACACAAAACAGTTCAGATCTTGAAATTAGCTGAAAGTTTGACTTACATTGTGGCTAACAAAGATCAGAATATCTTTAAAATAGCCCCAAGTTTCTTCCAGGGGACAGAATTCTGCACTCGCCACTCCTTCTGGCATTAAGAGGTTAAGCAAGTTATGCATACATTTGCTGAAATAGGAAAGAGAAAATTCATCCCATAAGAAAATAAATCATTGGCTTCATTTCTAAGATAAGTAAAATCTAGATCTCATCCCAAATTAAGAGCTTCAAAACATGTCTGTTCTTTCTTTAATTTTATCTGGCCTCCAACCTCTGAAGACTGATACCTATGTATGGTTGTCTTTCACCTTTTTTTTTTAAGTTTTCTACACTGAGGAGTTGTGAGTGTTCACTATATTTTATGTGTTGGCTCAATCTGCAGGCACTTTAAAGCATCTCATTATATCCTCAAATGGGCAAGAGAACTGGGATTTAAATTGGGAATAATTCCAAGAGAACTGTCTCTCAAATCTCACATAAGAGAGACTGCAATAAAGTCTTCCAGAGAAAAATCAGATATACATTTTTTCCCCAAGTCTAAGCACAGAAAACATAAGACATCCAATAAATAGTATTTTATATTACATAATCATTTATTGGCCCTTAAGGAAAGGTGCTTAGGAATAAAATCTGACTGAAAATAGCAAAATGTTAACATTTGTTAAATTTGGGTGGTAGATATATTGTTTGTTCTATTAATCTTTTTTCTGTACATTTGGCATATTTAGTAACAAAATGAAGAAAAAAAGGTATGCAATAATTTTAGTTTATACACAGACTCACACAAAGAAGTAACTTTTGCCCTCTTTGTTCTCCTTTGGGAAAACCAGACTCCTTGACTTAGCTAATTAATTCTTGGTCTATAATACAGCTCTAAATATGGAGCTATTCTGAAGGTTTTCCAGTCTAGGAGTTATAGGAGTGCCTCAATAATCACTTCAGTTGGGCCAATTGAGTATGATTGATGACAGGAGGCACTAACTATAGCTCTTTTGGCTATCAAAAAGCCCAGATACTGTGTTGAATTACAGTTACTAACCTGTATTGTAAAACATTAATTGGTTCTTTCTTTTTGTGGAGCAATACAGCCTTTCTCAAGGCCTTTACAGCGATAGAAGGATAGTGTGCAGGCATTTCCATTGCTAATGCTATAGGAAGAGAAGAAAAAAGGTTGTGAATACCATAATCTCACCCATCAGTTTTTATCCCAGGCTACAACTTGCTTTCTCTAACAAAACTGGCCTGACACAGATGAACAAACACAGAAAATGAATTTTATAAAATGATGAATCTATGGTGGCTTTCAGAAATCGTGTTTACTTTCTGGGCAGTAGGATCACCAGGTCATATCTGTTTCTGTGACTCTGCTCATAATCATACAGGTAAAGCAATAATTTTATGAACCAGAGTCAAAAAGGGACACACTAAGAAGGAAACAGAAAGCAGATCAGTAAAAAGGCATTAATCAAAACCAGATTTATACTACAATATACTGCTTTTGTCTGATATTAAAAACAGGAAACACTTGACATGAGAATGTCCAAGATAACAAACCCTAAAATTTCCAGATGTATTTCAAGGCCTCTAGAATTGGAATTCCTTTATACAAGGAGCAGTGGTCACCATCACATGTCCATCAAGTATATACCATCTGCTCCACGGCTTTAGGAGTTCTGCCTTGGCAAGACAAAGAAAGGCAAATGTGACTCTTGTGCACTTGGGGCTACCTAATACTTTTTATTAACCACACACAGGTTCCTGAGGAGGGTAACAGATAAAAAGAGAATTAGGCCACTTCTTGAAGTATGTCCCTATAGAGACTCTGGGCCTCCAAATTCCACTTATAGTCCAATCAGAAATTTAAGGATAGCAATTATGCTAAAAAATATTACCAATGTTTCTCTGTACAAGTCAATAAATTGCTATGATTGCATCACTTTTGATTAGTGAAGCGTTCAATTATCACTTCTAGCTAGCTGAGCAAAACTACATTTGAGCTCCCCCTATTGTTTAGTTATATAATTCAATTGTACACATAGAATACGTATGATGAGCACCTATTATGAGCAATGAACTTCATCAGGATTTACATGTACAACAAAGATAAGTGATTATTTCTCATAACCCCAAGGAGCTTATAATCTTATATAAAGAAAAAGGTATATGCATAAATGATTATAGTACAAAACAGCTCAAGAATGCCATCAGAGAAGGAAAAACAAAATGCTATGAGGAAACATTTCTTCCCATCTGAAAGTAAGAAGAACAGAAAAAACAAATTGAAAAGTAGCACAATTTAAACAGGTACTAGCCTTCCAAAAACATAAATATAGCTCTTACCTGCGATTGTTTCCAATGTTTTAATTTCTAAGTGAGGCTGTTCCCACAATGGTTCCAGGACGCTGTCCAATAATGGATCATTCTTTTTGGCTTTAATTTCAAACTCATACAGCAGAAGCAATGTCTCACATGGATCATCACTTGAGAAGTCCCCTAAGAAAGAGGCAAAAGTGCAACATTCTCTATGATTACATTTCATATTTTCTCCTATTCTAATCTCTCTTCTGGGGAGATTTTCCTGTTGAGGAAAATTAATTTTACTTAAAATTTGGAAGTTATTCCAGCTTCTATAGACACACTTTCTACATTTTTAAATCTAGAAACTCACTATTACGTTCAACCACCCTGTACTGCAATCACTCGATTGCCCATATTTCCTAAAATTACTGCCAGGGTGCTCCTAAAGAGTCTGAAAAAGTCCTGTTGCTGTGTCTACTTCAAATCCAATATGTGTGTTCATGTTGTATTCCTGAGATAGACCCTACTTGGTTATGATGTATTATTCTTTTTATATATTGCTGGTTGCAGTTTCCTAAAATTTTGTTTATGATTTTTCATCTATCATTTAAGATATTGACCTGCATATTTCTTTTACTGAAATGTCCCTGTCAGGTTTTGTCATTAATCATGCTGGCCTCATAAAATCAATGTTACCTCTTTCTCTATTTTGTATAAAAGGTACTTTTACAGGGTTGCCATTATTTTTTCCTTATATATTTGGAAGAATTTATACCAGTGAAACCATTTTCTTTGTGGGGCTATATTTAATTTAACAAGTACAGGACTACTAAAGTAAACTAAATAGGACTATTCAGATTCTCTGTGGGCCAATATTCATAGGTAGACTTTACAAAGAATTTGTCTATTTTGTCAACATATTCAAATTTATTGGCATAAAATTATTCACAATGTCCTTATATTATCATTTTAACATTTAAAAGCTTTGTAGTGATATCTACTTTTGAATTACTGATATTAGTACTTTGTGTTCCTTCTTTTTATTTCTTGATCTAGCTTGCTTGGCATTTAGCAATTGTAGTAATCTTTCCAAAGAATCACCTTTTGACTTTGTTGATTTTCTCCATTGTATATCTGTTTTCTATTTCATTGTTTTCTGCTCTTATCTTTGTTATGTTCTTCCCCTTACTTTCTCTGGGTTTAGTTTGTTGTTCTTTCCCTAGATTCAAGTTGGAAGCTTAATTGACTGTCAACTCTTTATCTTTTCTAATATATGCATTTAAAGCTATAAATTTTCCCTTATTTTAGTTCTGACAAATTTTGACATCATATTTTCCATTTTTGTTCAGTTCAATATATTCTGTAATTTTTATTTTGATTTCTTCTTTGACTGGTGGATTATTTAGAAGTGTTTTTTAGATTTTCAACAGTGGGGGGTTTCCTAATCACCTTTCTGTTGATTCCTAGTTTAATTTGACTTTGTTCAGAGAACATACTGTACATGATTTCAATCCTTTGAAATTTGTTGAGACTTGCTTTTTGGCTCAGCATATGATCTATTTTGGTAACCATTACAAGTGAACCTGAAAAGAGTGTGTACTCTATATTGACAGGTGTATTGTTCTATATATGTGTCAATTAGGGGTGAAGTTTAAAGTTTGGAAACCTTGTAGAAATCAATAATGGATGTTTGTATAATAGATGAGCTGTGGTACACACCTTACTCTGATCAGTAGTCATTGCACCAAAGTCATTGTACAAAATATTTCCAGATTCATATCTGTATTTTTATAGAAGAAAACCACAATGTACAAAAGCAAATATAAATGGTCCGGCAGAAGTAACACCCTTTTTAAAGCTCGAGTGTGATATTGTTATGTTACAGAATTACATGCTTATAATTTTTTTAAAGATTTATTTTATTGTTTTAGACAGAGAGAGAGAGAGATGCACAGAGAAGGGTAAAGGCCCAGACCAGTCTCCATAGTTACATGTCATCAGTTTTCAACATGGTTTCATGCCACACAGGTGGATGGGGGCCATGCAGGGAGGGAACCAGGCATGTGGCACATCCCTGCAAGGTGGGGAATGAACTGGGGCCTCCCACATGGGAAAGCTTACCCTGGCGAGAACCAAGCTGGAGGCCTCCCGCATGGGACACACACCACAGTTCAGCTATGGGTTCGCACAGGCCAGGGCCGGGACCGGGACCGGGACCAGGACTCAATCCTCGAACCCTGGGGCTGCAAAGTGAGCACTCAACCTGCTGAGCCATCCTGGTTTCCCTATGCTTATGATTTTGTAATAAAAGATTTGGTATATATTACCAGCTCATTAAAAAGGGGTGTTACTTCTGCTGGGCCCTGCATTAGGAAAAGGGTGACCTGAATAGCATTCCTAATTAGGTCAGGCCCTTGGGAGAAGGAATAGCACACACATATCACCATAAATATCTGGGAACCATAATTAACCTGTTGTCCGAACCTGTGATCCCTACTAAATTTCTTCAGCAATTCTATAGATCTGTAGTCATAGTCTATACTCACAGTCTATAGATCCATAGTCACAGTCATTAGGGCTTTGCTTTTTTATTATCAGGGTAAGTTCATGCTGCTTGTGAGGCATAATTCAAATGAAGTGCTGTCAAAAGTGAAGATTTCTAGGAGTAATTTCTAACAGAGATACTTGGGTATCTTTAATTATTTAATTTCCTTTGAGGGGCAATAATCCTAAATTAAGGTTCTTGTATTTCTGTGGCCCAAAATGTACACTAGAAAATCTACTCAAGTTCTGTCATTTTGTTTAATGTGCCTAAAGATCAGCTCCTTTTCCCTTAGCTAATCTCAAAACTATCATCTCTGAGAATTTCTCATCCATTGAGAACTAATCTCAGGCCAAAAGCAACTCATCACTCGTTAATAGTTATTAAGCCAATGGAGGGACTGAATGAAGACTGCCTACTGAAAGAATAAGCATTTAATTATAGTTTGGTGTTTACAACTGAACTGATCAAAATTATTTCTAATTCTAACATGTGCCTTAATAAATGGCAGCTTTTATCTACTATATTTGGATAAATGAGGAGACCATAATATATAAATATATAAAAATGTAGACAAATCTCTGTCTTGCCAGCTAAACTGACTTACCGGTACTGGTGGTAGAGGACCCCATGCTGTGTTTTGTTCTAAAGCTCTCAGGTTTGGCCTGTTTGCCATAATCATTAAGACTTTCAATGATGACACTTGGTTAATACTTTATAGCAAAGTCAAAATTATTGCATTGAAGGTAAGTAAAATTCTTTCTTGCAGTGACTTATAAAAACAACTAAAGGTTTTTCCATGTTCATGTTTTTGAGATAAAAATTTACAATATTACAAAATTTACAGCTTAAAGGAATCTAATCACTAAGATTATGTCTAGTTTTAACTTTTGATGACTCTTTATGTAGAGTATGACTCCTAGGAACAAGTAGTGATATGTTTCATAAAGAAAAAATACAGAATAAGAGGGCAGACAGTGGGGTAAGCCAGGATGACTCAGCAGGTTAAACACTCACTTTGCAGCCCTGAGGTCTGAGGATCAAGTCCTTGTCCAGGCCCCAGCCCATGCGGACCCACATGCTGAACTGGGGTGTGCTTCCCATGTAGGAGGCCCCCGATTCAGCCCCCAGCTTGCAGGGGTGTGCTTCCCATGTAGGAGGCCCCCGATTCAGCCCCCAGCTTGCAGGGGTGTGCCTCCCATGTGGGAGGCTCCTGGCCCAGTTCCTGCCCTGCACGGCCTCCGCCCATCTGTATGGAACAAAACTATGTCGAAAACTGAAGACGCACAACTACGGAGACTGCTCTGGGCCCTGCCCCTTCTCTTTGTCTCTCTCTGTTTCTGTCTCTCTCTTTCTCTGTCAAAAACAATAAAATAAATCTTTTTTTTTTTTTCAAACGAGGGCAGATAGTGATCAAAGTTGCTATTTTAGAAAGTGTAGTTAGATAAGACCTCTCCAAGGCGGACACTTGAGCAGAGGATGTAGGTGCACAAGCCATAAGAGTATGTAGGAGAAAGAATATTCGAGGCCAGGGGTGGCGAACCTTTTGGTGATTGAGTGCCAAAGTTTATAAAATAAGAGTATACTCGCTTGACTCGCGTGCCAACCCATCGAGTGAGATAGAGGTATCGATTAATTGCTCCACATGCCAGAGGAAGGTTGTGTGTGTGTGTGTGTGTGTGTGTTATAATACTCTGGCTACTATGTAGCTATTGTATTTGTAGAGGAGCAAGAGTGAAAACAGAGAGGATAGAAAAGAAGCTGTTATAGTGGTCCATGTAAGAGATGAGGCAGATTGGACTACAGTGATAGTATGGCCTGATTTATTGTTAAGAAGGGGCACACCACAAGTCACACTACTTTCAGCCTCACCTCCTACTAGATAACACTTGAATAACAAATAATTTCAAAACTAACAATGTTCTTTTAGACTCATGGCTTTTGTTTATTCACTTCCCACAGCTTTCTCTACTCATTCTTCAAGAGTAAGTTCAAATACTACCTTTAGGAATGGATCATTTCTTCCACAGTGGTTCCACATATGAGTACTCTATTTTTCTACTAGTGAAGTTATTTCATTTTGCTTTGTATGTGTATAGAAGATGACGTTTCTGACCTCCTTTCTCTACTGTAAATGTCTTAAGGACAGAGACAGTAACACACTGCCTTATGCTTCCACGATACTTAGTAGCCCTTAGGAATTTAATAAAGACTTTGGAAAATGAATGTGGTAAGCTTCTTTCCTTAGGTCACCCACATAATGGATGACAGGATTAATTCTCTTGTAAAAGCCAATTTCCATAGCACTAAGATTTCAGTCACTGTTTATACAGTTCTTAATTAACTTTGATTTGGAATCAATTTTTAAAAGGTTGGTGTTTTGTAATTTTTCCCCAGGAGCTTATGATTCACCAGCTTTGTGCTTTCTTTTAATTTGTCTATTTACAGTTGGTAGCTAAAGGATTTATTTATATTACTTATAATCTGGACTTACAATTTTAAGCATTATTTTATTAGAAATACCAAAGCTTAAGAAATTTAAACCTTTAACAAGTCAGATTCATTTTTCTAAATGTATCTTTGTTTTTATTATTAAAGTATTATATGTTTATTGAAAAGTTCCAACAATAGAAAAGTAAAACAAAATGTAAAAGTCTCCCAAACTCACTAAGTCTTGTTCCAAGAGATAGCAAATACTGAGTCTGGTGTGTATCCTTCTAAGACTTTACTTATGGTAAGGGCAATCATATGTATATATGTGTGTATATGTATCCCTACAGATGTGCTAGGTATTGGATATACAAAGGTAAGCAAAAGCAGACATAGTATCTGTTGTCACAGAGCTTACAATATAGTGTGTATGCATACAATCATACATACACATTTTCAAAATAAAAATAGAATAAGAAAAGGCCACCAAAAGCACAACACTCAAAGTAAGGAGCACACCCCAAGGTACATTTCCTTTATCAACAATAACAGGAAGAGAGTTTATAGGTTGTTGGAAGGAACATGTCTGGATTTGGTTTGGTTTTGAGAAACAAAGGAGAAACGCCTCAAGAGTAAGCAGCTACTTAGTCAGTGAAGCAGTGGAGAAGAATCTTTGTGTTATGAGAAGCTCTACAGGCATCTATATCCACTGGTTGGGAAAATGTAGGGATTATAAGAACTCACATACATAACAACCTTAGATCATAAGTATTATATAAACTTCTGTTAACCTGGATCATGGCCCTGGCTTCCTCTACACATGAATCTCCTGCAAATAGTTTGTCTACATGAAAAAGTACCACAATTAAAGGTAAGTTATCACAACTCAATAGTGGAAACAACTAATAACCCAATTTAAAAATGGGCCAAAGACTTAAATGGACATTTTTCCACAAGAGACATACAAATGGCCAACAGGTACACAAAAAGGTGCTGAACATTACTAATCATCAGGGAAAAGCAAATCAAAACCACAATGAGATATCATCTCACACCTGTCAGGATGGCTATTATCAAAAACAAAAGACATCAAGTGTTGCCAAAGATGTGGAGAAATTGGAACTCTTGTACATCATTGATGGGAATGCAAAATGGTGCAGCCATTATGAAAAACAGTATAGATATCTTCCAGCAATTAAAAATAGAACTACCTTATGACCCAGCAATCCCACTTCTGAAATTTATCCAAAATAATTAAAAGCAGGATCCTGAAGAGATATTGGCACTCCCATGCTCACTGCAGTACTATTCACAACAGCTGAGACAGGGAAAGAACATACGGTAAATGTTCATGAGTGATGAATAGATAAAGAAAATATAATTGAATACTCTTCAGCCTTAAAAAAAAAAAAGGAAAGATCTATAACATGTGATGACATGAATGAACCTAGAGGATATCAAGCTAAGTGAAATAAGCCAGTCACAGAAGACAAATACTACATGATTCCACTAATATGAGGAATCTAATATTTGATTTCTCACATTCATCAAATCAAAGAATGTAATGGTGGTTTCCAGGAGATGGAGGGGGGCAGGAAAATGGAGAGGTGCTAATCAGTGGGCATAAAGTTAATTAAACAAGATGAATAAATTCTATAGATCTGCTGTACAACACTGTACCTATAGTAAATAATACTGTATTGTACAATTAAAACTTTGTTAAGAAGGTAGCTCTCATGTTAATTGTTTTTACCACCACCACCACCACAACAAAAACATAAGTTATCAAAAGAAAAGTACAGTATAAAATACTACATTAAAATGGGATGAGTGGAACAGGAAGAAAGAATGGTAAGTGAAGAACTCTTACCAGACAAATGCTACCATAAAAAGATGAAAATCATGACCGAACATGTCAGCATGAATTGTAAAATGTTAACTAATAATCTCATAAAGTAAGACTGTGAAGCAGGTATTCAAGAACATGGGGAAGAGTTGGTAGACAAAAGAAAATGAAATATGATCCATTTTAGAGATGACGGAAATAGCAAGAAAAAATAAAATCATCACAGAAGTAAAGGTAAAACTGGAAGCAGCAAAAACGAAGACACTCCTTGATAAACAATAAAGAGCATAGAAAACCAGAAATATTCCACCTATAAGTAAAATCATGGTTCTAGGGTTTTTTTTAGTCTGACTTATCTTGCTTAATATAATCATCTTAAGGTCCATCCATATTATCACAAATGGCTGTATTTTAAAACTGAAAGTAACAAAGAAACAAAAACTCCTGGACACAGTCAATAGTTTAGTAGTTACCTGAGGGTAAGGGGGAGGGGGCATCAAATATATGGTGATGGAAAGAGAACTGACTCAGGGTGGTGAGCATGATGTAATGTAGAATTGTACACCTAGAACCTATGTAATTTTTACCAACCAATGTCACCCCAATAAACTTAACAATCAATAAATAAAATAAAGTAACATTAAAATCTAAAACAAAAAGAACACAAGAAATAAGCAAGCAAAATGAAACAGAAATTGAAATTGGTTCTAACATCTTCACATTAAATAAAATCTGACATTTGTTCATTTTATATCTGTATGAGAATCATGGCTGTATCTTTAGAAAATTATCAAACAAAATACCCAATAGATACACTTGATAGAACCAGGTAAGTTGTACTGCTGCAGAAGTGCAACTCATATTGCTTAAATTTCTCTTTTCTTGGCTCCAGATTGAACCCCAACTGCCAAGAGAACTTAGACGGATCACTTTTTTTGTTTTCTATTGAGTTTATGTTTTGTTTTTGTTTCTGGTTTGTACATACCCTATAAGTTATTCCCCCTTAGTAGCAACACTGACTTGGAAATATGGGTTTATGGTCTGATCATTTGGCAATTTCTCTAAATGGATTATGTAGTCTTTGATTAGGTAAAAAATAATAGACAATTTGTTAGTTGTTTTTGTTGTTGTTATTATTGTTCTATTTATCCATTTTAGGTGCAATTAATTATTTCATGTCTGCTAGAAAGGAGAACAACACTCTGATATCTGGACTGGAGGATTTCTGTGTTTATACTTGACATGTAGCTAAAGTTGTAGATCTGAACCTAATAACATGTCTATATGTCTGTGTCTATGTGTCACTAATTGAGAAGGCCTTCACCTCATATTGTATGAGTGTGAAACATTTTCCTATCTCTGGAGAGTATTCATAAATTAGATTATAAAGTCTCCTACATTAAACAAGCTCTGTTCTAATTGGTTTGTAAACATAAATAAGCACTTATATACAAGTATTCTTAAAATTCCCACAAAAGGAAACTTAATATTCAATACTTTACATGTGCAAAATGAAAAGTATTCTCATAAAAAATTCTGCTATCTCCTTGGGCAAATGAGGTTACACTGTATTTTAATTATTTTGGTTTAAAAGAAAGATGTATCTTTTTGGTAATTTTTTTTATGCAAAGTATAAACTAAGCATACATTTTATTTTACTTTCATCTGATTTTCTGAAATTTATACAGGTTTTCTGATTAAATAATGTTCTATATTACTCATATACAACATTTTAAGATTATGAAAAATATAAATTGTGTTAAATTAAAACTAAATCATTGATCTGACAAACTTTTTATTACAGCAGTAATTATTTTGTAGTATGTTAGATTTAAGATGATTTCTAGAATGTTTAGTTAATTTAAAATGTTGGACTGATATTATTAATAAATTGAGTTAATTCATGACTGATGACTGGATACTAATATAATTTTAAGTAAACTAGAATATTTAAACATTAACTACTAAGCCTAAGTTTAAGTTTATATCCTATTGCTTTTTATTTTCATATGCTATAGGGAGACAAAATCTTTGAGTCATGTTAATGAATGTGTTCATTTTTACTTTTTAAAAGTGATGGCTGTAGCCATAGAAAACTGAGTTATTTGTGTTCATGACTAGTTCTGCTAGTCTACTATGTTTATGGGTGAGACACAATTGATCTTATTTTATGAACAAATGCCTACAAAGCCCTCTCTGAAAAATTGTCCTGGTACCTGACGTACAAGGGCCCAGTCTAAATGTGGCAGGAAGTTTACTTTCCATCAGGCCAGGAGCCTTAGTAAATATGGGATACTTAGAGAAGTGATGACTTTCCTCAAATTTATAATTACTACAGGTGAAATCTGG
>PVKE010026288.1:0-22418 GCA_004027555.1 Craseonycteris thonglongyai
TGAGATAAGGGTCCTGGAGTCTCTTCTTATATGACCACTAATCTCATTCATCAGGGCTCCACCCTTCATGATCTAAACACCCCCCAAAGACCTAGCTTCTTAATGTCATCACTTTGGGCATTAGGATTTTAAGATGAATTTCTGAAGGGACAAAATATTCAGACCATAGCAGATGCTTCACTCTAAAATGGTCTACATGTATGGGCCAAAGGTTAAGATTATGCACTTGATTATAAAAATTAACATTGGCCCTACCATGAGGGACAGTTCTAGGTTTTGTAGTACTTAAAGCCTATACAATTTAAGGGACTCAATAAAAAAATTACATAAAATTTATAAAATAAGTTATGAAAATATTATTTAGAAAAAGTAGCTGCAACAAATCATCAATTTTAAAAAGCTGACACATAACACAAATATTTTAAAATGCTAAAAATAACAATACTAAACTCCCTGACACACTTCAAAATATTTTTTGGTTTTTTGTTTGTTTGTTTGTTTGCATATTTTATGACTACCTCATCATATAGCAGTAATTTCACAAGGTTTTCTGTAGCGATAATAAAAATATAATTCTGTCTGTCTCTTGAAGTTCAGAGAAATGTATTTTTTTATTGATAGTTTAAAATCTTTTTTTCTTCAGTGTCACAACTCATTAATGGTAATGGCATATAAGGTATTAGGATAGTAAGCTTGTGGACAAAAACTTGCAAAGAATTTTGCATAAACTTATCTTTTGATTCTGATCTTCTAAATATTTTCCTTCCTTATACTTTCCCATATACTTGCAGTGTTGAGTGCCAGAGGCCACACACCTAATCACAATAAGGATCTTGCGGCAGCATGTTCTTGCCATAACGACCAGAACAGTGGGCAGTTTGAGTGTTCTTGGAAACCACTTACCCCTGAAGAGCTAGTAATAACACAAACACATATCTCATTAAACCCAGGTTAAATGTTTCTCCCACCTAACTCCCCCTTTGCTGAATTCCAAAATACTCACCACCATCTGAGAAAAATAAAATTGCAAATGGGAAAGCTAAAGTGGAAAGGGACAAGGGTCTTAACCAGTTGTGATTAAAATATCCTTCCCTAACAAATTTTCCAACCCCCTAGGACCATATAAAGACATGGTTAGGCAACAAAAGAATGTAGCTTTTGTTGAGCTAAAGTCTGTGCAGTTTGGATGGTCAAGTGGCCATTTTTAAGGAGAAGAATACAAAATGGTGATACAATATTAGATCTAGGACATTGAAAAAGGTAGAGCAAAGGAGGGGCCCTAAATCTTACATTTCATCAGCTTCTAGGAGGACTTGCTGCCTGACTCCTCAACCCAGCCCTCCACCTTCCCCACGCTAATAGGTGATCTGAAAATTTGACCTCTCCCCTATGCTAATAGGTGATCCCCATGTATAGGTTTATGTGCTTTGTGCCATCATCTGCACCTATGAGTTTTCACTTCCCGTACTTAACTTGTGTCCCCTGGTTTCCTTTTCTGGAAACTTTTCCTGACAGCTCACTGTGCTGAAGGGTACCTCTCAGTGGTACTCCAGATCACAGCATGAACATTTCATAGTGCATTATGCCTTCAATGTTCAACTTGAACTTAGCAGTTATTTTTCACAAGTCATCTGTGTATTGGTGACTAAACATCTGGATACATCTGGTTTTTATTTCCATGGCTATGTTTCATTCAGGCACCAAGTCCCGCTTATACTTCCTTCTTAGTGTTTCCCACATCCATCTTTTTCCATTCATTCCACTGCTTCTATTCTTGTGTGGGAGCACTTTACATGCAGATTAATGTAACGGTCTCCAAAGTGTGTTTCCTGTTCCCAAGCTCTGGATACGCTACTCTACCCAGTATGCAGCCTTAAGCTTTGTCGTCCTAAAACAAGAATTGATTTTTATGCTTTCCCTCCATGTTAAAAAGAAAAGCCTAAAATGATCCTCATATTCTAAAGATCCTTCCTTAAATTGACATTCAAGGGCTCTGGACCAATTTCCCAGTCCCCTTGACCTAATTAGTCCACCAAAATTAATTATTTCCAAATGTTCATAAATTTTGCTGTTTTATGTCTGCAAGTTATTCCCATTTATTTTTGCAAATTTAGAATAGTGTAACTTTTGCTGGAAAAGAGAAACTATTGCTTCCTGACACACATCTGAGTACCTCTTAATAATGAGTTTCATTTCCAAGTTGCCAGTTTCTACTTCACTCGTTTTCCACCAAAAATAAAAAATAAAAAATAAAAAATTCCAATACAATGGAGCACTTATGAAGTCTCTATTGAGAAATATCATCTCAAACGACAGAAATGGATTTGAATAATTCATATTTACAAAGAAGAGAATTACACTAATCTTCACTAAGCAGAGAGAACGCTCCACTGTGGCCGCTCACATCTAACTGGCCTAGAAATGGTCCTCAGCATTCCACAGCCATTTCCTCATCTCACCCTATTAGTAGGGAAGGAAAAGCAAAGCCAGACTGATCAATGTGCCAGTGAGTCTATGGCTATATTTTAAAATGACCTATATTAAAGGAGTTAGGCAAAGAGAAATTTACTGCTTATAGGATAATGGCTCACTGCAGCATGAGGGGTCACAAACATAGCACATTCTTGCTTTATTTATGCCCCAATGCTTGACTGATAGTCTTTCTCATATTTTGCCTTACTTTTGAAAGCAGGGATTCTCTTGCCTTATTGATCTCCTTATACCCTTATCATTTTTCCCCTGACTTATTTGGCATGATGACAGCAGTGTGTCGCCGAGGCTGATTTAACATCATCTCTCAAGTATGCAGCACTGAGCTCAGAGTCGAATATTTTAAGACTGAAACATGTAACACATCTGTCAGGCAATGATACAAATAAAGTCCCTTGTCAGAACTAATGAATGAGGTAATCTGGAGTATGGATAAATATCCAGGAAGATGGAAGATGCTAGAAACTATGTTTAGGCAAAAAGCATTTCTGAGTAATTAAATTATTTGAAGAACAGTGATGTTCCTTGGTTTTTGGTTTTGACTAATTTTTTTCCCCACAATAAGACGTTGGTGGTAATCCTTAGAGAACAAAAAGTACAGTGGGGAGCACATTCAGCGATGTACATGTATGAACAACGTGGGTGGTCCTTTGACTATGGTCTATCACATGAGAAGGGTTTTTTTTTTTCTAATATTTTTATAAAATTTATTTAACCAGGCAGTCCCTCTTTACTTAATTGCATTCCAGTCTTTGTTTATTTTATTTTTGTAGAAACCTCATTATTGAATGTGACAAGTCACTGGACAAACCCAGATACTACAGGAATGGTTCAACAGTGATTAGAAATGGAGAGTGGTTACTTGTTAATAGTACCACATCCTAAAAATAAAGAAGTCTCTACAAAGAGAAAATAATATCCCCAAGTTGTTTGTTGATGGTGAGTGTATATAAATACATTCCCAAAGGCGGGGGTGCGATTAAAAAAGAAAGGAGAAAGATAAGTGAAAGAAAGAAAAAGAACCATGTCCCTAATGAGTCACTGATTACTCCATTGGAAGTCCAGGACTTGACACGGGATCTAGTCAGTCCTTTATAACTTGGGATGCAATGTGAAGCAGTAATTAAGTTCAGAAATCACGTTTGAACCCTCCAGTCTCTTCATCTGGAAAAGAGGTGAAAATGCAACAGTGAGGATCCAAGGTAAAAATGACTCTCAAGTTCAAATAAGTAACCATCTGAATAAAGTTATCACTAATCTCATTTAACCTGTCTTGTACCTAGAATCCCGTTATATTGCTATTCCTACTACCATTTTTGATAATAAGTGATACCAATGCAATTATTACATACAACTAAAAATACATGGATAAATAGTTGGGATTAAATCTTTATTAAATTATGAATACACATTATAGTCTATTACTCTTATCAAGATCATACTGAATTTCTCCTGATTTTTCAGCTGCAACTCATTCTAAACAAGAGGAAAAAAATAATGTCAGTGTGCCATCTAGCCTACTAGTGGTATTTGAGAATGCTCTGATAAAGGCATTTGACAAAAGAGGAGTCTACCACCTCTTAATCCATGCCATTACAACCTATGGCATGCCCTCTTCTTGGTCCACCTGCAGCAAAGCAAAACCTATTTACTTTTACTCAAATTGTACTGCTGAGAATAATTTAGCAAAAGCAGATACCTTCTCCTTGCATAAATAAGGCTCTCAGGGACATTTTCCTCCTGCCTCTGCTGGGGATAGATGTTTTGTGCAATAACTCATTCTTTGGTAGCTAATTCCACCCCTGGCATGCGGAAGAGTTGACGACAGGGTGTGTAACAAGACACACCCCTGATCCTCAGCACTGACATATAGACTTAGGAAAACACTTTCCATTGGTAAGTAATCATTTGCTAGATGCTGAATTTTATCATAAAAATCTCGTCAACAATGATTATTCTTGAAAGACCCAAGGATATTCCAGAAACCAAACCCACAATTATATTCGTAGTTTTATTAAATAAATGTATGTTGCATTATGTGGTTGTGAAAACAGGGCAACATGAGGAGAGATTATACTTGTCTTTTTACTTAAGAGGACTCGTGGTAAGAACAGGAAAGGAGCGCTATGGCAAATACGTTTCCTCCTTTCTTCTTCTGCAGCTCTCTGCCAATCACCCATTAGCCTGCAGCTTACAGACTCAGCAGCAGCTGTGCCACCCCAAAAGAAGTAAGCATACAGCTTTAGAGAAATACCGGTACCTTTGCTCATCAGTGACCAAGTAGCATACACTCACTTTTTTTCAAATATAGGACAGTCATACATGTCAATTAAAACTGTAAAGGATATAAGTTCCACACCTTGGGTCCTAATTATACATATAACATGATTTTTGCCTTTTGCAGAAATGCACAAGTAGAAAGAGCTGATAAGATTTTTATAAATACATGTAAATACGGGTCTTTTCTATTAGAAACTAATGTATATTTGATTTAAAATTTTATTTGCCTATCAACATGAAAACTTATTTTTTATATCTTGATTTTAATAAGAATTTTGACATAATCATTACAATGTAGTTTTTCAAATGTTTTGGTCAATAACTCCATTCTTAGTATCACATCCTTTGATGGATGTGGGGCCTACATGTGCGTTTGTATTTCCTTCACATCAGATATGTGTGTGTGTTTGAAATAATAAAAGTTCCAATCAATTCCATCACTATTTGAAAGTGAACATGGAAAAGATCCATTCTTTGGTGGAAAAGACATGCATTTGTAGCGAATAGCCACCAACTTCAGTAGAGAAGATTATTTGCACACTAACTAAGGAAGTTGCCAAAGCGAGGAACAGAGCATCTGCTGTGGACAATAGTATAATTATCTTGCTCATCCAAACACCGTTGGACATAAAAGTTTTACTCCTTGTCTGGCAAGATGCTTTGCTCAGACTTTTAACACAACATTATCATCAAATAATAACTAGTTTGGAAGTCCTGTCAATAACAATGGTACGTCTTTCGGACCATTTCCAAACAAACAAACAAACAAACAAAAATAGGGTCGAATCTGTTGAAATTATAAACCATTCTGGTACCAAAATGATCAAAAGCATCGATGCTGTCCTGTCATAAACCTTCGCATACCTGCGTACATTGTTTTCCATAGATGTGAGGAGTTTTCAAAAGAGGAAATGTTCTTTTTTGTTCTAGATTTTATGATACATGTCTATGAATGCTTTTTTTTTTCTTTTTTAAAGATTTATTTTATTGTTTTTGAAAGGAGAGAGAAGGGCCCAGAGCCATCTCTGTAGTTGTACATTAGTTGTGACATAGTTTCACAGGTGGATGTGGGGCTGCACTGGGCAGGATCTCAACCAGGGGCTTCCCAAATGGGAGCCAAGAACCTTCGCCACCAATACATCAGATACCAGTTGTGCCATAGTTCAGCATATGGGTTTACACAGGCCAGGGTCAGGATTCGATACCTGGACCTCACAGTTGCAAGGCAAGTGCTCAAACTGCTGAGCTATCCCGGCATCCTCTATGAACTGTTTTCTGATCCTTAATGCTTTCTTTCACCTGCTGTGAATCCATCATTATTTTTATTCCATTTTACCTACATTTAGAAAGAAATATGAGTAGGTCTTTAAAGTAGACCAGATTGGTGAAAGAAGTCTGTTTATGATGAACAGATATTAGTTATCAAAGGGACGGCTGCACTTCTGATTCTGTTATTGTTGCTCTTAACTTTCTTCTGATGATTTCACCTGTGATGGGTAAGACACTCGAGTCTACTCATAAAACCATGAATGAAATAAAGAATAGACTTTCTTTTTTGATTGCTTACATGCAACTTTTGTGTTGTCTTTTTTTTTTTAAGTGAAGGAGAGGAATCATGAAGCTGTTTCCAATAAAGGCCCTTAATAACCCAGCCTGCTAAAATAACACCATGCCACTGCCTTTCTCAAAACCTTTTGACTGCTATCTGCGACAGCTGAGAAGCTCCAGTTAATCTGAAATTATGTGTTCCCTGTGAAGACCAGACCACACACACAGTATTGAAAACCATCTCATGAATAATACCATAATTTCCTCAACAGAGGGTTCATTATGTCCCATCTTCTAGGCTCAAAAAAATAGCATCCTTTTAATTGAGAATAATAAGCTCTACCATCCATTTAAATTTTAGACTTAAAATGTAATTCTTTGGGAGGAGTGGGAAAAGGAGACCAAATTAAATCTGTAAAAGAAACAGAAGTGACAACTTCCTGCAAGGTTGGTGGTACCAGACTCTTGGCATAGACACCTCCATCTAGGTATCTCAAGGACATATTTCCAGGTGAGGATCCAAGAGGAAAAATGTCACAGAAGTGACAGATGGGCTTCCCTTGCTTACACCAGCCTAATGGAGCTTTTAGGCAATTTGCATATTAGCTGTCAGTGACACAGGTGTGTGTCCAGGACTTCAGAGAGGCCAAGAGAAGCCACAGAGAGGACACAGCTTAATGACTGACTCATGCTTGCATTTTTGTGTATGTGCTGATAGGTGATACTAGTTTGGAGGTCAGAAGTTTGATGGTGGCATTTTATTTTCCCTTCAGAGTTACAGGTGGTAGCATTTCAGTGTAGGTTCAAGCCACAGCAATTTTTATCTCAATAAAATAATAATACTGAAGTACTACTCCATGGGTGAATTATACTCAAAATAGCATTCACATGCCTTCTCTTTTTATTACATATACATTGAAAATATTGGCTTTCTTTCTGGTCTTATGGTTAACAATTTAAATGTTGTTATGTGAAGAGCTGCCTGGCTCAATCACAATCTCACTATCTGAAATAGAGGAACGGTGCCTGAAAAAGCCAATGAGAACATTCCCACTCTTGATTGCATTCTGGAAAGTTCCACCTGGCCCCTAATCCTACCATCCACTTACAACTGCACTGAACACTGAAACAATGCAAAAAAATAATTAGTTAATTAAAACAGTACCACATGATGCGTCAGACAAATTATGCTTTCCCAATTTGCTCTTTTGACCTTGACCCATAAATTCTCTACCACTTCAGTAGACAGACACTTTGGTAGCCCCAAATGAACCACGTCTTCCAAAACATATGCTCCCTTATGGAGCCCTCTACTCCAGCTCTGCGCTTGACCATAAGACTTCCTTTGACCAATAGACGTCCACCAGTATGACACCACAGAGGTTCAGTAAGCACTTGGTACTTTGGAACTTATTCTCTTGAGATGCTCCCTATTGAACCCCACTCACCATTCTTTAAGGAAGTAATACCAACAGCATAATTTCCTTTTTTTTTTTTAAGATTTATTTTTATTGTTTTTAACAGAGAGAGAGAGAGAGAGAGAGAAACAGAGACAGAGACAGAGAGAAGGGGGAGGGCCCAGAGCAGTCTTCATAGTTGCATATCATTGGTTTTTCCACATAGTTTCATTCTACAGGTGGGAGTGGGGCTGCACAGGGCAGGAACTGGGCTGGGGTCTCACCCCGGTGAGAGCCAAACTGGGGGCACTCCCCAGTTCAGCATATGGGTCCACATGGGCTGGGGCCGGGGTTCAATCCTCAGTCCTCAGAGCTGCAAAGTGAGCGCCTAACCCACTGAGCCATCCCGGCTTTCCCCATCATTTCTTGAATTTGATTTATCCAGATAAGTTTTAGGGACAATAATGTGTACTCAATGTAAGAAAAACTCCTACGAGTTAGGGCTGAAACATGTGCCATTATAGTCACAGGATAGTGCTACAAGAGAGAGGCCACGTGGAGAGACGCTGGAGGGTGAGACAACATATAAACAAAGAGGCGTGTAGAGGAGAGCCAAGGTGGCCCGACTTGGTGCCTCCGCAGCGCTCTCAGACACATGGAGCTCTGCACGTGGCACAGTGGGCACGGCATGGAGCAGAAGAGCTGCTTAGTCAATGCAGAGAGTTGTGACATTAATCAATCAACCAGCAATTTAATGGATAAACAGCGAATTGTGCTTATGAGCCACTTTTCCTGAGATACTGATGGATAGCTCATTCACTTGCTGTGTGACATCTAATTGGGCAGAAACTGTTTTCTCATCCATAATATAAGCAAGTTGAAACAGACAACCCCAATGCTCCTTTCAGCACTGAGCGTCCCTTTCATTGTGTACCGGAATTAGAATAAAAGTTGTGAGCGGCCTGACTGCCACAGCAAACTCATCAGGGAGCACCACGACTTTAAGAGAAAGGGCTTTCCAAAGGCAGCCGGGGTCTAATACAAATCCACCAGATAACAAACATTCTTCGTGAAAGAGGTTTCTAGTTCAGCCTCATCATAGCTGAGCATTTTGATGCACATTCTTCAGCTCTGTGGATATTCTGAAGAAACAACAATTGTTTGATATAATGATTACAGAATATAATGATATGGATGCTGTCCAAAGAGCTAGGGTCTGCTGACGGAGGATTCCACAATTTTGAAAAAAATAAATAAAATTATAATGTATTTTTGGTGACAACAGAAAGTTAAAGATCTCTACCTATTTATACATATAAGTCTCCTAAAATTGCAGGGTAACTTAAATGTGATTATCAAATATTTCTTCTGCACCAATTATGTACCAGGAATAAGGTTATGATTGCTTCTTAAACCTGAGAGATTTTTTTCCCTAAACCACCACTTTTATAGTGTTTATGGTGTATCATACATACAATGTTCCAAACATCTTACGGATGAGGAAATTGAAGCGTAGAGATTAAGTGAATGGCTGGTATGTGGCAGAACTGGTCCTATAGCCCAGGCAGGCTGGCTCTGGACTCTGTTCTTTCCCATAAACACACCACTTTAAGCCATATGTGAAATAAACCCAGGCCCATCTTGTCATTGGAAACAAATTCTGACTGAGTGCACTAAATAATATAATAGTTATAGTAAAAGGAGTTCAAGAATTCTGTCAGAGGGGATGTTGGGATGGCTCAGCAGGTTGAGCACTTGCTTTGCAGTCCTGGGGTCCAAGGACTGAATTCTGGCCCCAGCCTATGCGGACCCATATGCTGAACTGGGGTGTGCCCCACTTTGATTCTCACCAGGACGAGCTTGCCACATGGGAGGCCTGCCTGTTCAGTTCTTGCCAAAGGCCCTCAGCTTGGCCCCCAGTTTGTGGGGGTGTGCTTACCATGCAGGAGGCTCCCAGCACAGTTCCCACACTGCATGGCCCCCACCCACCTATGGGACAAAACTATGTTGAAAACTGATGACCAAGAACCATGGAGACTGCACTGGGCCCTCCCCCTTCTCTGGTCTCTCTCCCTTTTTCTCTTTCTCTGTCAAAAATATTAAAAATAAATCTTAAAAAAAGAATTATGTCAGAAGTTGTTTAGGATGTAAAGGCATTACTAAGAGAAAAGTCAAAGACCAACTTAAAACAAATCTGATGATCATTAGCCTGAAACATATTATTTACCAAGTTTTCAAAAAGTCACCTATTAAGACGGTTCCTCTATGTTTTGCAATGTCTCTCTCTCTCTCTCTCTCTCTCTCTCTCTCTCTCTCTCTCTCTCTCTCTCTCTCTCTCTCTCTTTAAGATTTATTTTATGGTTCTGACAGAGAGAAGGGGAGGGTCCAGAGCAGTGTCCATAGTTGTACGTCACCAGTTTTCGACATGGTTTCTTTCCACACAGATGGGCGGGGGCTGCACAGGGCGGGAACTGGGCTGAGGGCCTCTCACATGGGAAGCACATGCCAGCAGAAACCAAATTGGGGGACTACCACATGGGAAACACACCACAGTTTAGCGTGTGGGTTAGCACAGGCCAGGGCCGGGATCAGGATTTAATCCTTCGACCCTGGGGGGCTATAAGGTGAACCTCAACCCACTGAGACATAAAATATCTCTTAAAATTATTAGAATTTATTCCCTAATTTTATTTCCATTAATAATATGAATTGTCTTATTACCCAAGTTAGGATATTTAAACACACACACACACACACACATACACTTTTCCAACAATCTAATTTCATGATTTTGATTTATCCAGATTACCTTTGTGGACACCGACTTGTACTGATTATCAGGGAGACTGTGCTGAGTTAGGATGGAAATGAGTCATTTCTGCCACAGAAGCAAGTAGGATGCTCAAGTCTAACTCAGTTCTCTCTCAGAGAGAAGAGGAAGGAGGTTATAGGAATGCTTAAGTACCTGCCCAAATAGACAGACCTTGAAAGCATCTATCTTCCTAGACTGAAATGCTGTGACACTACATAACTTAATCACATTCAGATAAGTATACTGCCATCTGCCTATATTAATTTAAGTCTGTGTATTTAAATAAAATTATAGTAAATATATTGTATCTGTCCATACTAACATTCTTTGGCAATGCCTGTTCTAATTAAATTATGATGAGCAAAGTTGCCCCTAATGTTCAGCTACAGAGTGTAGTGATAAAGAATAGAGACAACCCAAGATTTTCATACATGCTTCTTCAAGATCGTGTGAGGAACTTGGGAAAGTTATTTAACTTCTCTAAGACTCAGTTTCCATTTCTGAAAATTGAACAATAGCATTAACTTCCTAAAGCTGCTATGATGATGGAATAAATTGAGCAGACGTGACCACTTCAGTTTCTGGTACCAAGCAAGTGTGTGATAGTTGTGAATCAATGTTATCATCTGTATTGTACTTGTTTATAAATTTATTATTGAACTGCATTGTAATATGCATTGGTTCTACAAATGGACAAAACAACTTCTGCTTATGGGGCCTCCAACTTCCAAGCACCATCTATAAGATCAGCATGTGCCTATTTTTCGTAAATATGATTTTTGTTTAATGATGATCCATCTTACAACTTCAAGGTCACTTATTTCTTGGCAATAGAAACCTGCATATAAGTAAGTTGATTGTACTATAAACAACAAATTCAATTTTTAAACTTAAAAATTCTGCCAATTTTAGCTATAGCTCAACTACTTAAATGAAATGAAGTAGAATCTCAAATAGAATGACATTTTGCCATCCCTAACTGAAAGCAGACAGGCAACAAATAGTAAAAATTTAGTTTCACAAAATAAGATTATTAAACTATGAAACTGTGTGTGTGTGTGTGTGTGTGTGTGTGTGCACATGAATTTTCATAAAACTGGGTTAAGAAGCTAGTTAATGGTGAAAACAACAGATTCTACTGTCAAGCTCATTTTTAGTTCAGGATAGGTGAACTCTAAATATTTGCTGAAATAGTGAATGACAAGGCAACAGTGCAGAATTTAACAAATCATATGTAAGAAATGTTTGGCTTGATTATTGAGGGGTAGGTATGATGTGATTTAATGAGCCAGTCCACCTCTCATTAGGACACAGAAAGGAGCTTGGCTTGTCATTTATGGAGTGTAGCTGTTTAAAAAGAAAGCATTTTTCTGTATTAGTTTTGAAGATTGCAATCACAGATTTTAGTACAGATTTCATTTTTAATAATCTCCTTAAAAATCACTAAAATTATCACCCCACCATGTAATTTGTTTCATTCACACTGATGGCACTCCTACTGTTTAAAACTAATTGCTTTTTTACATTATCTTAAAGTCAGGCTCAATAGAATAAATTTGGAGATGGCAGAACTGTGAACCACAATTGTTTAACTCATCAATAGAAATACTGAAAGACTGTCTCCTTCACAAATGCACCAAAGATGCCCACTGCAATTCGCCTCTAGGAAAATATCATAGTGACTGATGGTGTAACTTCAAGGTTTGTTAAACATAGTCTGGGTGTTTATTTGAAAGATAGTCTAGAAACTGTTTTTAAATTCAACAACTAGAATATGGCACCATGGAAGAATACATATGTGTTCAGTTAAAAATTTTGTGAATATATTCAAAATTCAAGAACTGTTTTAATCTAATCCATTTTACCTCTTTTTAAGATGATAAGTACGTTCAAAAGTTGTATGATATCTCCTTCTTTTTCTAAGAATGGTAATAGGAAAGCTAGAAGAACAAAGTATGTGATTCAAATCAATCATTGGTCACAAGGTACAACTTGAATTATTGCAACTATAGCTGAAATGCCTGAATTTGTCCCACTGCTATTGGTGACAATTGGAGCAGATGGTTAAACAATAGCCATACAATTTCAGATTGAGTTAAGCAAGATGTATTTAAGCAAGTCTGTGTGTGACTCATTAATTTAATTCGTATGCACTTGCTCTGTCCCATCTTACTCAAGATATTATACATTATGACCACATATGTGGCAAATGGCAGTTAAAGGTTTATCAAAAGATGACTGATGTTCACTACAAAAATAATGTACCCTGATTTGCCACAAAACCAATTTTAGAAAGTGGATGAGAAAATTTATGGCTTCAGATATACTGGTTGGAAATATATGTATATATTTCTTTGAATCACTTAAGAATGAATAATTCTTAGAAGTCTGACTTGGCAGATAAATGTTCCGTAATTTCTTTTTTAACATGGGCACAGGACTATACCCAATGTCTGGATGCACGAACATCTATTTGACCATCTGTACTATCTATTTTTCAGAGAAAGTTTTGACAATCTGGAATTCTTAGAAACAGCATGTAGGTTTCTAAGTTACTTATGCATAAAGAATACGGAACTTCCCATTGAGAACTTTCTTTTAACATTCTCAAAAGAAAATATTTTTTATTCTATGAAAAATTGCATTTTGGTCTTAGAATCAAAAACACAAAATCCAAAATAATAAAGCTTTGGCACAAAATGACTGAATGCAATCATTTACCCAGGGTTGTGACTTTCAATTCATGATAAAGGTTTGCTTGTATTCCTACTTTTATGATCACTCATTTATAATTCAGAGAGGGTGGGAAACAGGCTATCATCATAGTCAGTCCACAGTTAAATACCTAAGACTATAATATGTAATAATTTGTTAAATTTTATTGTTTATTGGGGTGACATTGGTTAGCAAAATTATATAGGCTTTACAGTTTTTAGTTAAGTTTTTGTTGCAATCTTTTGATATATATTTTTTTTTTCTACTACAATTCTTGGGCGAGAAGAGGAAGCTACTGTATCTGGATTGTAGGTACTTTGCCACCTTCAGAATTGTCCTACTTGTAACTCAGTAGTCACACTTCTGTTAGTAAAGCAAAGTGAAGTTTTATCAGCCAAGGTCTACCTGCCAACTCATCATCTGGTGTGGTCAAGGGGCAGCAGAGGGGATGGATGAGGGGTGTAATCCTCACAATAAAGCACACAGCTTCCAAGCAGTGATGTTTTCCTCCAAGTAGCTGGGGGAAAGCTGCTACCCTGAAAATGGTGCTGCAATGAAGTGACAACTCTGTGAACATATACCCTTTAAGCCCTCAGCTAAAATATTCTCTTCACTCATTCTAAGTAGGGCCTTACAGAGACCATTTAGTAAACTGTCCACATCACAAATGTCTCCTAATTAGTGAAAACAAAATACTATAAAAAATGATAGAATCACAAGAATTCGGTAATCATCAAGTGTATTCCCACTCCATTTTAAAATGGGAAAAAAGGATTTCTGAGAAGTAAAATCACTTTCCCAGAAACAAACACAGGAGCATTTGAAGTCAGTATTCCTAGTGTGGTTTGGAATCACTCCGCAAATTGGGACCAGTCCGCAACAAGAACGATCACACAAAGTGAGAGGAAGAACTGAAAATGTTTATAGCAGTTTGAAACTGCCTCAGTATTCAAGTGTCTGGTTTTGTACTTTACAAAAGTCTCAGTTGGTAACAGATTGGAAATAAATAAAAACTCAATCACCATCTTGGATAGTGTGCTGGAAATCAGCCCTCTTAACTCCCAGAAAATGTGATGTTTCCACTACTATTTACTTCCATGCCCTTCAGTCCGAACCAGTCTATGATAACACAGTTAAATCCAGTTGAGAAGAATGCTGATATCAGATACAGATATAAGTCAATAGAAAAGAAACCACCCATTTCAAATTTCTATTACCAAAAACTTTCTTATGAGAGAAACCACTGAGCAGTTTAGGCTCTTCATAGTGTGTGGCTTTGGGACAGATTTGTATGCTTTTAAAAACCTGTTTATTATTTTCCCAATACCAAGCCTGTTTCTTCAGTAACAAAGATTTTAAATCTAATGTCTCTAATCACATTTGAACCATGACAGAAAAGGAGATAACTGAAAATAATTGATGTCCCTCAACTTTAATTGAATTCATTGTTCTATTCACATTTCAGAGAATTTGCAATGACCATCGTATGGCCCTGAGAACAGTTTTAAAGAGTCCCAGAATATCCCTCTAGAAATCCCATTGTGCCTACGAGTTTGATCATCCCTGAGAGCCCCACAATGGATTGGGCCTAAAGTTGAGGTACACTCTTTCAGCTCAAGTAATCAGGTTGATGGGAAGATGACAACGTTGGCTACTCAAGGGGCTCCAATTTTACCTAGAGTCAGGTCTGGTTTGGATACTGTACAATGGTGCTTCCTTCAGCTACACCTGAAACTAAAGTGACAGCAATTTCTCCACATGCTATGCTCTAACTAAATAAACATCTTAAATAGATGGGACCAGTTGCTCTCGGGAAAACAAATGCATCCATCTATGTTATATGTCTTTATTTCCTTTTGACCTTTCCTCATAAACCTCAGCTTAGGCATGGCTGGGCACTTTCCTGCTTGGATAGGGAAACATAGCCAAATACAGCCACAATTCTTAAAGAACTATAAGAAAGTAGGAGATGTATTTGTTTGTTTATTTTAATTTCTAATTTTGTAATATTTTACTTGGCTTGAGAACAGTTCATATCTGATTCACTTATGACAACAGCTCAATGCCCTCTTCCTTTTATTCTCTTGTCTTAAAACATTAAGGATCCTCTTATATTTTTCTTCATTGCTCCAAGGCCCTGTAAAAATTAAATGCTCTGTAGATAGTATAAACAGAAAATAGCTATTGTATGAGATCATAGTGTTTTTTGCTTTCCTCTGTTTGGAACTGCTGATTTACTTTGTGCCAATAACCTCTAGTTCATCATCCTAGCCTTCCCTCAGAATTCTTTATCAACACAACTTCAATATATTCTGGTGTAAAATTCTGTGACACAAATTGCAAACTTTTTCAGAGCATTGTTTGTCCCCTTCAAAAATATAAAATCAAATCTCAAATGGGTAAAAGTGCGTCATTTCTGGAATCAGTACAGGGAATACAGGAAGTATCTTGAAACTCTTCTGATCTCTGACTATTCAAGAATACTCCACAATCAAATGGGGAAGCCCTTCCAAGATCTCTCTGAGAAGATCGATATTGCTAACTCATTGCCATCACTGTTAGAAAACAAAAAAGTTAGTCAAAGCACATCTCACAACTACTATATAATGTTACTCACATTTTTGGTTTTTTGGTGTTGTAAAAACCTACATTACTCCTTAAACTGTTCATTCTAGGAACATTTATTGAACACAAACTCTCTGTGGGGAATAAACACAAAAACAAATAAAACACAATCCCTTGAAATATTTTGAATCATTTCTATGATGACCAATTGAATTGTTTGTGTATTTGGCTTAATATATGATTCTGCCTGAGTCTTCAGTACTACCATGAATTCTCGGTTAAAGATATTCTAGATAAGCTCTTTCTTCGTTAGAATAATGTTTTCTATATGCCAGTCTCTTACGATCTGAGGACCATAGCATTTACTATTTTTTTCAAACATATATTCAAAAGCCTAGCCTTCAATATATGACTAGGGACTTCTGTCCTCATTGTCATTGTAAAAGTCAATATGGTAACATACAATAAATAACACTCAAAAGTGGTAATTAGCCACACATCTCAAAAATTAATATATGCTTGGTATCTGCACTGTTATCTAAATTACAGTATAGGCAGTTTCACTAACATTCTTAACATTTAAAATGCTCTACTGGGGAAGCCAGGATGGCTCAGTGGGTTAAGTGCTCACTTTGCAGTGCTGGGGATCGAGGATCGAATCCTGGCCCCGGCCCACGCAGACCCATATGTTGAACTGGGGAGTGCCCCCAGTTCAGCTCTCTCTCTGTCTCTGTATCTGTCTCTCTCTCTCTCTCTCTCTCTCTCTCTCTCTCTCTCTCTCTCTGTCAAAAAAAATAAATAAAAATAAAATATTATCTAATGTAGTACTAAAAAACATTTCAATACTTTAAGACAGTTTTAAAATGCTCTACTCTGGGGCAACTTGTTTAAAGCCTCTTTCTTTAACTTGAGACAATTTACCCTTTTCCAGTTTAAAAAAAATTAACAGTCATGCCATGACCATAAGATAGAAAAGAAATGTAGCAGCATTCTGAACACTGAGAAGGATAAAACCTCAGTACTGAAGTTTTTCTGTAAAGGGGGTTTCTCTGTTTAACAAAATTCAGAGAAAATTAAATTCATGTTCAGTTTACGTATAAGCAGTATTTGAAAGGAAGGCAGATTTCTATCACTAATCTTCATTCAGAACTCCCCAGTGATGTCATCGTACACATGCATGCTTCTTTATAACACTAAAGTGATTATCACTGTTTAAATTAAAAGCCAACCTACTCTTGCCATCCCTTTTCTTCTGAAAACATGCCCTGGGTTTAAATAAGCACTAAACAGAAGTGATATTCCTTTCTGTAGCTATGCACCAATGAGGGTATCAAATACCTGCTCATGATGAAAAAGTGCATGTTCTAAAACCCTCCATTCTCCTGACAAATGTGAGGCTGACAGTGCAAAGACTGTAAGTGCATGAGGCTCTAGATAAATGTCATGTTTCTTTCATGGAAGTACATATAACAATTTACCATTTCATCTTACCAACAGTTTGATGGAATCTTACTAAAATATATTTTGTACTAATGTTAAATGATAGAACATAGCATTTTTAATAATTTCTAATTAGCATGGGTTGTTTTGGACAATAAATGATAAACCTTCTAGAAACTACTGAGTATATTTATATTAAATACAATCTATTACAAGTATGTCCAAACCATTGGCATGTGGACAGCTTTGAATGCAGCCCAACACAAATTCATAAACTTTTTTTTTTAATTCACCTTGAGTCCCTCTCTCACCCACCCTCAGGGTTATTAATCTTTTTTTTTTTTTGCAATTTTTTTTTTGTTAATTTATTGGGGTGACATTGGTTGGTAACAATTACATAGATTCCAAGTGTACAATTCTACATTACATCATCTATGTGGTGTATTATGTGCTCACCACCCAGAATCAGCTCTCCCTCTGTCATCATATATCAGGTGCCCACTCCCAACTCCCACCCCCTTTCACCCATCTTCCCCTTTACTCTCAGATAAACCTTCTTAAAACATTATGAGATATTTTTGTGATTTGTTGTTGTTGTTGTTGTTGTTCATCAGCTATCGCTAGTGTTAGTATATTTTATGTGTGGCCCCTGACAATTCTTTTTCTTCCAATGTGGCCCATGGAAGCCAAAACATTGAACACATTTGGTCTATTATTTAAAATAAACTTCATTTTTGTAGAGCATTTTAGGTTCACAGCAAAACCAAGATGAAAGTGCAGAAAGTTCCCACATACTTCTTACCCCTACATGTGTACAAACTCTCCCATGATCAACATCCTGCACTGCAGTGGTACATTTGTTACAATAGATGAGCCTACATTGACATATCATTATCACCCTACGTCCATAGTTTCCACAGGCTCACTCTTGGTCTACATTCTGTGGATTTTGACAAGTATATAATGATATATATATACCATATAGTATCACACAGAATAGTTTCTCTGCCCTAAAAATCACTCGTTCCACCAATTCATCCCTCTTCCCTCCCCATTGGTAACCATTGACTTTTTTTACTGTTTTTATAGTTTTCCTTTCCCAAAATATCATAAATTTGGAATCATATAGTATGATTAGCTTTTAAGACTGTCTTTTTCAGTTATATACATTAATGATCTTTCATTGCTTAATAGTTCATTTCTTTTTAGCTATGAATATTTCATTGTCTGAAAGTATTAGTTTATTGATCCATTCACCTACTAAATAACAACTTTATTGTTTCCAAGTAATGGAAATTATGAACAAACTTGTTACATATTTTGTGTATTTAATTTATTTCCTTAATTGTTTGTTTAGCTTTACTTTTTTCAACTAGCCTTCTATTTGGATTCTGTCACTTTTTTTTTTGGTAATGTGTTCTTGAGGTTACAAAGTTTCTTTAACTGTAATTCATGAAGTGCTTAAAACACTGAGAACATTTACCTTCCACTGAATTTAAAAAGAGAAAAAAATAAATTCAGTAAAGTTGGAGGACAGAAAATCAACAACAACAAAAATCGGTTGCATTTTTATATTCGAACAAGGTAATATCTAAAAGAGAAAAAGAGAACAATCCCATTTACATTAGCCTCAAAAACAGTAAACTACTTAGGAATAATTTAACAAAGGAGGTGAAAGATTTGTACACTGAAATTTACAAGGCATTGACCAAATAAACTGAAGAAGATACAAATTAACAAAGAGAGATTCTGTGCTACTGTATTAGAAGAACTGATGTTTCTTAAATATCCATACAGCTCAAAGACACCTACAGATTCATTTTAATCTGTATCAACCCAAAGGAGTTTTTCACAGAAAGAGATAAATCAATCCTAAATTTGTCTGTGATCACAGAAGACTCTGAATAAGTCAAAACAATCTTGAAAAACAATGAAAAAACAAAGAAAGCTAACGGTATTACATGTCTTGATTTTAAACTATATTATATAGTAGTAAAGTTATAATAATCAAAACAGTATAGTACCAGCATTAAAACAGACCCATAAATTACAAGAATACAATAGAATGAAGAGCTCGGAAATGAAGCCATACACAATTGATCAACTAACATTTGAGAGGCAAGACAAGAATACTCAATGGGGAAAAGACAGTCTTTTCAATCAACAGTGTTGAAACAACTAGATATTCACATACCGAAGAACAACATTAGGCTATATCACATACCATTCACAAAAATTAACTCAAAATGAATTAAAGACTTAAATGGAAGATCAGAGACTGTAAAAATCCTAGAAGGAAACAGGGGGAAAGCTCCGTGATACAAGTCTTGGAAATAATATTTTGGATGGGACACCAAAAGCACATGCAACAAAGTAAAATAAATAAACAACTAAGACTACATCAAACTAAAAAGCTTCCGTGCAGACTAAAAATGAGCCCAATATAAAGGCAACCTAAAAAATGAGAAACAATATTTATAAACTACATATCAGGTAAGAATTAATATCCAAAATAGATGAGAAACTCACACAACTCAATAAATAAACGAACGAATAAAAAGGTCCCAAGTAACCCAATTTAAAATGAGCAAAAGACATTAATATATATTTTCCCAAAGGAGACATTCAAATAGTCTTCAGGTATATAAAAAAGTGCTCAACATTGCTAATAATCTGGTAAACATAAATCGAAACCGCAATGAGACACCATTTCACAACTGTTAGAATCGTTATTATCAAAAGACAAGAGATAAATGTTGATAAGGATGTGGATATAAAAAGGAGCTATAGTGCATTGTTGGTATAAATGTAAATTGATACAGTCACTAAAAAAATAAAAATAGAACTACCAGATGATTCAGCAGTTCCACTTCTAGGTATATATGTGAAAAAATGAAATTGCTATATCAAAGAGTTATATGCACTCCCACACACATATACATATATATAATAGAATAATTCAGCTGTAAAAAAAAAAGGAAATCCTACATTTTCAACAACATGGATGGATCTTGAGGGCATTGTGCTAAGTGAAATAAGTCAGACAGAAAGACATATACTTTATGATCCCACTTATATGCAGAATCCTAAAAAAGCCAAGTTCAAAGAAGCAGTAGAATAGTGGTTGCATGGGGCTGGGAGATGGGGAAAATGGAAAAATGTTGGTCAAAGGGTACAACCTTCCAGTTATAAAATGAATAAATTCTGGGGACCCAATATTCAGCATTGTAACTATTAATACAATCAGCAATACCATATGAGTAATACATACCTGAAACTTATTGAAATCTTTTTAAAAATAACAAAAACAAATCTCATAATGTTTTAAGAATGTTTATGAGTGTATGTTGGACCACTTTCAAAGCCAGCCTGGGCTGCACGCAGCCCGTGGCCTGCAAGTCACAGGTTGGACAAGCTAATGTTTTCACCCACGTTTTACAACAATTTCTTTATGGCATCTTCCTTTCCACCTGAAACTGACTCTTAACTCTCTTCTAACTTCCTCTGATTTTCTCTGGTCCCATCCAACCTATTGAGCTTCCTAAAAAAATCATCCACTTATGCTTCTTTTACTTCCGTAATTTCCCTTCCAACCTCAAACTCCTCTCATCTGAATTGTACTTTAAGCACCCTAAAACACTAACTTCACATGTCCTGTGAGCTCTCTAACAACCCACTCCAATAAAAAATTTCTCCACTGTCATCTTTCTCAAATTTGAGAAGCAATTGCACTCTATATGGTACAACATTTTTGAAACTACCTTCCTGGCTTCAAGTGTTCCCTTCATCTGCCATCCTGCCACAGTGTGTTTCACTTCCCAACACCGCCCTTTATGGAAGCCAATGCCTTGTCCTCTCCAACCTGTGTGCAATCCAGGAAGACATAGCTAACTCTACTTTCAATTATCTTCAATAGTCTCTCTTTCTCCCTCTTGTGAAGTTTTAGCCATCATGCTTGGGAGGATGATTCTCAATGCCAAATCTAAAGCAGATTTATATTTGCTATCAATTGTTAGTTATGCTAACTGAAAGAAACAAGTTAACACATTATCTCTTCAGCTACGCCTACTAGAGGGGAGAAAGGGACCACTCCCAGGTCACTGGATTCAAACCAGAGTCCCCATTGAATTTCATTCTGTCATACCACGTATCAGCAGTTAAGATCAAGAGCTGTAACTTATCTTGCTCTCATGTCCCTCAGTTTATTTGTATTGCTCTTCTCTAATTGAGTTGAGAGCAATGACACCATGAATTACATAGCTCTTTCTACATTAGTACTCATGTGTTCTCCAAAATGAACTTTGCTGTTCATGACTCTTCCAAACACCATGCTCCAGACAAAAGAATCTACTTACTCTCCCTTAGAAAGGTTATAAATTTCCTCACATTTTTCACCATTAGCCCCATCATTTCCCTCTGTAAAACTTGAACACATCTATCAACATCCATCTAAAATTATTAAATGCCATATGCACAGAAAACTGTGTTTGACTGACAAAATTTGATCTCTCAACCAGTTGATCCATACAGACATTTACTCCATTTGGGCTACTTATTATGCTCCACCTGGTCTAAAATTAAGAGGTGTATTTCTCCCCCTTGCCGCTCAGTTGTAAGCTCCTTGATGGTGGCTAGTATATTTTTCTGTTTTTGTTGCTTAATTACTTTTACAGTTCAATATTCCTAACATAAAATTTACCATTATAACCATGTTAAGTGCACAATTTATTAGCATTAAGTATACTCACATTGTTGTGCAATCATTAGCACCATTCATCTCTAGAACATTTTCATCATTCCAAATTGGAACACTATAACCATTATACAATAACACCCCCTGCGCCCTCCTTCCAGTCCCTAGTAACCACTACTCACCTTACTGTCTCTAAATTCATTACAATAGTTATGTCATATAAATGTAATCATACAATATTTATCCTTTTGTGTCTGGCTTATTTCACTGAACATAATGTTTTCTGACACACTATACTGTGTGTCAGAATTTCCGTGGCATTAAGCACAGTGCTTTAATTTTAGTAGGTAGTCCAAAAATATTTCTTACATTGAATTAAATACTTTGTCTCAGAATTAAATACAACATTATATACCTTTCAGAGGTTTATCATGTTTTTCTCCCCAGATGTGACAGAAAATATACATTAACATAATTT
>PVKE010026289.1:0-22310 GCA_004027555.1 Craseonycteris thonglongyai
AGGACCGAGGATCGAATCCCGGTTCCGGCCCAGGCAGGACCCACATGCTGAACTGGGGAGTTCCCACAGTTCGGTTCTCTAACTGTCTCTGTCTCTGTCTCTCTCTCTATCTGTCAAAAGTAAAATAGAAATAAATATGCACTGAAGACAAAAAGATAATTTCTCTCTATAAATGTGAAAAGATAAAAAAAAAAAAAAATTTTGGGTTGGAATAGTCGAATTTGGATCTTGAACATGTGGGATATGACTGGGATTGGCTAAACACTGTTTTACAATAAGTAGCTTTTGATTGATGGACACCGAGAGGATAGAGTCTTGATGAGTAAAGAGGTGTCTGATGAGCAAGAAGTTACCTCAGTAGAGTCATCTATTGTCCTAAGAAGGTCTCTACTTAGATGTACAAGTTACTCTCTTGAGAAGTAAACTGGTTTAACAATCTACTGTTTGGATTAACGGTACTGAGGAAGTTCCTGAAACTGCCAGGAAAGTATTGATTGATTTACAGCCTTATCTTCTTGGATACATATTTCCTAGAATAAACAGGAGAACCATGTTGATATAGGACCTCTGTTCTTAACCTCTATAATGAGGCTATGAGACTGAGGGTTTTCAGTTTTCACTACTGAATTCACATGTTATAGGATGGGGTCCGAAATGTTTCCAGAGAACTAAAATTTTTATAAAATCTTTAACTGAGGTATAAAATGCATATTTTCCGAAGAATTACACAATGCATAAATGACTTTTGCAAACATATTATGAGTGAACTGTAGACAATCAAACAAAATTTCTAAAGAAATTATCTTTGCCTCAAATTCTACTTCTCAGCTTGTCTAAAGCAATATTAATTTGAAAGAAAATAATTTGATATAACATCAAAAGAAGAACTGGCTGGTGAAGACTTTTGTAAGTTATTGAGAAGGGGAATCAGAAAGCAGTTGTAAGGCTGAATTTGATAATTTAAATAGCATTCAGAATTTAAAAAAATTTAAATACCAACTTTTTTTTAATAAAGGAGGTAGAAATAAATTTCTTCTTTTCCAAATAAAACAATGAACTTGTAAACTTTCCCTTTTAAATCTGTATATTTTTTGATATTATGATTTTAAAGAATCTTTCTAATTTTTCCTGCACTAAAAATTGCTGTTAGAACCTTTGGTAATATCATTTTATTTTTAAGCTTTGATCTGGGGGAAGCCAGGATGGCTCACCAGGTTAAGCACTCACTTTGTAGCCCCAGGGACCAAGGATTGAATCCTGATCCCAGACCATGCGGACACATATGCTGAACTGGGGTGTGCTTCCCATTCGGGAGGCCCCCAGTTCGGCTCTTGTTCCTCATTTAACCTCTGGCTTGAGGGGGCGTGCCTCCATGTGGGAGGCCCCCAGCCCAGTTCCCGCCCTGCATGGCCCCCACCCACCTGTGTTGAACAAAACCACGTCAAAAACTGATGATGTACAGCCATGGAGACTGCTCTGGGCCCTCCCCCTTCTCTCTGTCTATCTCTGTCTCTCCCTGTGTCTATCAAAAACAATGAAATAGATCTTAAAAATATATATATTTGATCTGTTCCTTTGCTTCAAATTCAATGAGTTTTTGTGCAACTAATGTCAAAATGATTACAAATGACAAAATTTGCCACTTTAAAAGTACTGAAGGATTTCCAGAGTAGTCTCCAAGTTGTACATCATTAGTTGTGGCATGTTTTCATTCCACATAGGTGGATGTGGGGCAGCATGGGGTGGGAACCAAACCAGGGGCTTCCCATAAGGGAGATAAGAACCTCTGCCACCATCTCAGTGGTTACTCAGTTGTGCTGCAGTTCAGCATCTGGATTTGCAAGGGTCAGAGCTGGGATTCTATCCCCAGACCTTATAGTTGCAAGGCAAGTATTCATCCTGCTGAGCTATCTTGGCATCCCTAAATTGTTATTCATTTTTAAATAAATTATAGATACAGATTGATATGTATGACTGACGTGCAATAAATAAGCATAAATTTTTAACTCCTACCTTCCTTAATTATTACCTTCATTTGGAAAGCGATATTTTCCCCTTATGAAGCACTGAACCACACACTACTTGAATATACAAAACAAGTGATAATGTACGTATATATGACATAAAATTGGGAATTATAATCATACTGTTAATAGTAATCATTTTGGTACATAATGTGGACCAAGAAAAGTCTTTCCTATATAGAATCCTATTTAATTTTCAAACTTAGAAAAGTTATTTTTTCCAAGGGTAAGTAGCTAGTAAATAGCAGAGCCAGTTTCTGAACATGGGACTATTACACTCTACACCCAGAAAGCTTAAAATATTAATCACTAAGTAGTTATCAGTTTGTTTTTTTATAATAATCATATTTATCATCTTATTACTCTAAAATCATATATAGAGCTGTTCTCTGTCATACAGTAAACTAAATACATAATAAGATTTTTGTGATTATTTGAAGAAATATAGTACATTCTAACTAGAATTGTGTCCATAGAACATTTAGTTTCCATATTGTAAACATGCTAGGGTATTATACTTGAAATACATACTACAAAATGAGAATTTATTTTTCAGTGCTATGACTTTTAGCTGCCAATGGGAATTAGGGAGTGCAGTTTAATAGAAATTATTCTCTGTCTCATTTTCTATAAATTAACATAATTAAAAATGAGCCATGTCTACCTAATGTGTGACAAATTAATTTAAATGTAGTCCATTGTAGCCTGATGCTGTGTATCTGTGCAAGAATTCAATGGATCTGATCAACAACAGATAGATCAATTAGGGTATTTCCCCCACCTGATTCAACTTCTGGTTGTTACTGTGTCTCTGTCCAGAATAGATAACTTAAATATTTCAGCAGAAACACTTTGTGGTATTTACGGTATTTTAAGATTTATTTTTACTGTTTTTTACAGAGAGAGAGAGAGAGGTACAGAGAGAGAGAGAGAGAGAGAGAGAGAGAAAGAGAAGGGGGAGGGCCCAGAACAGTCTCCACAGTTGCACATCTTTGGTTTTTCCACATAGTTTCATTTCACATGTGGGCACGGAACTGCACAAGGCAGGAACTGGGTCAGGGTCTCACCCCAGTGAGAACTAAACTGGGGGCACTCCCCACTTCAGCATACGGGTCTGCACAGGCTGGTGCCGGGATTTGATCCTCGGTCCCTGGGGCTGCAAAGTGAGTGCTTAACGCACTGAGCCATCCCGGCTTCCCTGGGGGTATTTATTTTAAAAGAGACATTTTGAGAATCTAGTAAGAAAAGAAAGAAATCAGGAGCCAAAATCAGATTATCATATTCAGATCAAATATCAGAGGTCAAAACAGAGATGTACAGAAGGAAGGCTCATATCTTTAGACCATAGTCTAAAGCAAAAAAAAAAAAAAAAAAAATCAGTAGGAATGACAACCCAGACCATGAAAACACTGGTGGCCTGGGGAGAATAACTTCTCCTTTAGCTGTCCCTGTATACTCCAACCCTACCACCCTTGGTACTGCAGGGTTAAAATATCAGCTAGCTTGGTGGTACTTGCCTTTTCTCCCACAACTCCCTATTTGATAGATAAAAACAAGAAAAACATCTATCAAAGAGTCTTTTGATAAACGACTGGATAAAAAAACTGTGGTACATATATACAATGGAATATTACTCTGCTAAAAGATGAAATATTGTCATTTGCAGCATGGATAGAATTTGAGATCATTACGCTAAGCAAAATAAACCCAACAGAAAAAGCCAAGAACCATATGACTTTACTCATATGGAATATAAAACTGAAAGCAACAAAGAAACAAAGCCTCATGGACATAGTCAATAGTTTAGTGGTTACCTAGGGGGAAGGGAGAAAAGGGTGGCAGAAGGGAGGGGAAGCCAAATACATGGGGATGGAAAGAAAGCTGACTCTGGGTGGTGGACACATATGGTATAATACATAGACTAAATATCATAGAGTTGTACACCTGGAACCTATGTAATTTTTACTGAACAATGTCACCCTAATAAAGTTAATAAAAAAACAAACAAACAAAACAACACCAGTACGAGTTTCTGCATTCCTAAGAAGCCAAAAAATATGAATAAACTGAGATGCTAAAAATATACCACTGCAGGTGGTAGCAGGTAAAGAAGATGTAGGCTTAAGGTCTTAAAATTGTATTTTAAAATTAGTTTCATTACAAAGATTATAGAGTATGGGCACTTAAAATAATTTTTTTTAACCGAGGGCCAGGCCTTACCCTAGATGTTCTCATCCTTGACACATGGTAGGACTCAAGAATTACATTTTAATACATCTCAGGGTGCTTTTGATTAAGAATGGATGGATGATAAACACTAGTACATGTTAGGATTAAACATTTTTTGAATATTTAAGTTGAAAACTACACTAAAAGCATAGGAGCAACATAAGTGCTGATTTTAATTATTTAAATAAACGCTGTGGGAAACAAGTTGTAGACGTATTATGCATGGTCCTGGTCCTAGAAGACAACATGAAGAACTTAGGGAGGCATTTTAATTGATTTATTAAATTATTTTACTATATAATAAAGTTTACCAAACAAGTAGAAAATGCTAATTATAGTAAAACAGACAATCTATTAAACAATAAGATAAAAAATAATTAACCATTGCTTCTCAGCCTTTTGGCTAAGATCAAGTGCAAACATATTTAACTGTGTGACCACCCTCAGGAACCACTATTAATTTTAGTGTACAGTATCCTTTCAACACTTCTGAGACATGTTCCTAAAAAGTCTCCATCATGCACAGATAAAAGCTATTTAGCAAGATGTTTTTGAGGGAAAAAAATGATTAAGGAAATCTATTAATAAATTTTCAGTATATTTAACAGGATAAATCAGCATTCAAGAAGGTTCACCTCTTCCAAATCAACAGTTTGTTAGTATCAAAAATATTTCTAGGGGAAGCCGGGATAGCTCAGTGGGTTGGGTGCTCGCTTTGCAGCGCCGGGGACAGGGGATCAAATCCTGGCCCCGGCCCGTGCGGAACCATGTGCTGAACTGGGAGCTCCCTCAGTTCAGTTCTCTCTCTGTCTCTGTTTCTGTATCTCTCTCCCTCTGTCAAAAATAAAATTGAATAAATAAATAAATAAATAAATAAATAAATAAATAAATAAAGTAATACCGGTATTTAAAAAAAAGAAAAAAAAATATTTATCCCATATAAAAGCAAAGTTTTTAAATTTTATATTATGATTGGACATTTTGTGTTGTGTTGACCAAGTCTAAGAAGGGATATAAATTAAAAGCTTGTCCACACTCCCTCCTGGAAAATAGCTATGTTTAGATTAATCAAGTTTAGCCAATTTATATATATTCCATTGTTAACTGAGTAATGGAATTATTGGAGAGAAAAAGAGAATTGAAATATAAATACCAAAAAACAAAAAATTCTGGAGGACCACCAATTTTCCACAAATTACAGTATTGCAATTTACTGAGATTCTTCTACAAGCCTTACGTTAATAAATTTTCTCCTTGATGTTTAGATGGCCTACACTTAAAATATTTATTGTAGTTGTTTGGTCTTTTGTTAGGGTAATTATGGCAAAACTCAATATTAAAAACTCAGGGTCTGGGAAGCCGGGATGGCTCAGTGGGTTAAGTGCTCACTTTGCAGCGCTGGAGACTGAGGATTGAATCCCGGCCTGGCCCGTGGGGACCCATGTGCTGAACTGGGGAGTTTCCCCAGTTCAGTTCTCTCTCTGTCTCTGTATATCTCTCTCTTTCTCTTTCTCTCTCTGTCAAAAAAAAAAACAACCCACAATAAAAATAAATAAATAAATAAATAAAAATATTTAAAAAAACCTCAGGGTCTTGTTTTCATATATATATGGGTATATGTGTACATATTTGTATATTTACATTTATATTCACATGCAGATATATATACATACACGTACTACATGATATTTAGAAAGAAAGACCATCTATAGTCTATTTATAGCAAATTGCACTTCTGAGCAGTTTTGTGAGACAAACATAATATCATAATATATATTAACTAAATATTGTGTGACTTTTGGTAGCCATACTTAAGAAATGCAACCTTTTAATTCAAATCTATGTACTATGATTTAATCTTAGAATACCTGAAACATTTCTGGACTAAAAATCAATACCCAACAAAAAGAATAAAGAAACAATGTTTTTATTTATCAGAATCTGAGGAATTTGTGTGCAGAGTTTTAGGGAAATGCCAGACATGTAACTTGTGAGTGTAACAGAGTAAATGCTAACTAAGAACTGTGTATGCTCTACTAACCGATGACATGTCTTTTACTCTGACAAGTGAAATATAAAGGTAAGTTTCTATCAAAATTCCTACTGACAGAGTACTAGAGGTTAAGTATGTTTATCGAAGGAACTTCTAGAAAAAAAATGACTGCTATTGTAAAGGAAGTAAAAGTAATCACTTTTCATTCTTGGAGTCACCCTCTGGGAAAATGTAAGACAGTATCCCTGAGCTTTCGCTACGACCTCATTACAAACACTTCATTAGTGTTTTTCAGCTGCTCATTTGTCTCTCTTCTCCACCTGGATATCCTCCCAGCTGATTTTCAATGACTGTCCCCTTTCCCAGCCCTCAATGTGCCAAACACTGGACTGATTCTGAAAGGCTTTGCTTCAAAGTCAAAAGGAGAATTGGGCCAGGACTTAGCTGCCATGGAGACTCTAGATATTTTTTTCCCAATGCAAGTTTGTCTGAATGCAACATTTTTTCTCTTTACTTTCTTTTTAAGGGCACCTCTTTCCCAACTGCTTCGGGGTTACTCCTCCCAATTTATGGATCAATAGAAAACCAGTATTTTCTTCTTTCCTGCACCTGCCTATTTAGCATAATTTAACTACTTCTTCCACTTAAAATATATGACGTTTACTTCCAACTATCCTCACTGTATCTACAATCCTCCAGAATTCTCTTCTATTTCTATTGGAAAATTCAGAGTCTATTTAACCTATTTCATTTCCATCTAAGTATCTGACAGTTTGTTATTTATTAATAATATCAGCTATTGCACTGAAGTCACCTAACATGCTTAACCTGCTCATTGCAAATTATTTCTAACCCACCTCTTCAAATCATAAAATCATTACTACTTGTACCCTTCACCCATTTGGAGCTGCTCTTGATTTAATCTGAAAACAAGATAATGTTGCAAATCTCTTATAATTCTAACCCTTTCACCCTGTCCAATTACCATCCTGTCTGTGTTAGAAGGCTTATAGCATTATATTGTTTTTCTCTGAATCCAATTTTCCATTTTAGTCCAGTCTCCATCCTATGTCCTGGATACTTATTTTCAAAATGTGAATTTTTATCATGTGTCATATCCTTTAACTCACTGTCACTTTAAAACAATTAAGTATTTTCGTTGTGAGAAACATGGAGCCAGTATTATGCTGTTAAATGTTTTTCAATCAGTTGGAGGATGTGAGGCCATAAAAATACCCGAATTTGTATCATTTGACAAATTTCCACAGTTTACTCCTGTGGTGCCAATTTCAAGCTAGCAATGTGAGTGTAGCGTTGGAAGAAGATGTGCACAATTGGCCATGGAGTGCCAGCATTAACTGGCTCTAGCACATAACTGATTAGAGGAAAATCCCTTAACTTAAATTTTAAGTCCAAGCTTCACCTGTCTCCTTTGAGTTTACTATTAATCTAGTGTACACTGACCACTCTAAACCTTTGTTTAGTTTCTCAAACGTGTTTGGTTGTTTCAAGCCAGAGGGACTTTGTCCATGATATTCCTTTAGGCTAGACACTCTCTACCCCAACCATGCCAAAATTAAGATCTCAGCTCTACTGAAACTTTCCTAGGGAAGTCTTTTCTGATTCAGACTGCATTCAAACTAATCCATACCTTCCTACTGTAAGCACACTGTGCATCAGGTACTTCTTACTCTCTCCTAACACTGTCATTTTTACATCTATTTCCATGACTGTTTTATTAATGTCTATCTCTTCAACCAGATTGCAAGCTCTGTATATACAAGGGTTATGCCTGGGCTGGCTCCTCACTGTATCAAAGGTGCCTATGTCTAGCATAGTTCTAAGCATACTCATATAGTAGTTCCTAAAAAATAATAATGGTAGCATATGTTGAATGAAAAACAGAAGAAATTTTTATCCTTCTACTACAAAGTATTTAGCATAGAGGTTGATTTGATGTTTATTGAATAATTAATTGAAGATTTTATGTACTCCATTTTACCATTTTTGATGAAATATTTTAACCTTTGCTATGATGTTTATTCCTCAATATTCTTCAACTCAATATTATTCTACACTTACTTGCTACCTTATAATTTGCTACTTCATCTATTACATTCCTCTAAGTCTATATTCCAAATTATTTATAATGCCATCGTTAAAACCATAATCTGATAAACCATCAAGACTTTGTCACATTTAGTATGGGTTCTTCATTCTTACTATTTAGGAAAAATTTATGGTGTTAAACTTGATCCTGTTCAGAAGATACTGGATTGAGAAAAAATGGAAATAATTCAAATAATGAAAATTAATTAAACTATTAAAATCATATATGAGAAGGTAAAATTCATCATCAACATAGGTGTTTTATGTAAAAAATGTGATTATAAGTAAATATGGTAACTGGGATCTTAGCAATTGCTTGACAGCACTCTATTGTAGATACTTGGAGGAAAGCAAATTTCTATATAAGTGGTAATTTAATCAGCTTATTCTAACATTTTGATTACTAATGTGAATGACATTAATGAATGAACTCAAATAATTAAGAAAGATTCTCATAAAATCACCAGCAGCATTCAGTAAACATATTGTTGACTCTAGTGAACCATGTTATGTAGGTGTTGATAGTTTAACATAACTTAGTTGTATAAAAATACACAACAAATCAATATTTGGTCTTACCTATTTGTAATGTTTGATTTCTTCCCCAGATACTGTGTTCAACAGAACCTCTACTGAAGTTGTTTCTACTGTTTTTAGTTGTTGTTGTTGTTGTTGTTTTGTTTTGTTTTATCTCTGAAAGTGTGATGACTCTTTTTGCCTCTATATATTTCACTTACAAAGTTAGATGCCTCTGTTTCTTCCAAAGAATCAATTTTTTTAAACTAACTTAAAAAAAAAAGGGAAAGCCAGGATGGCTCAGTGGGTTAAGCACTCGCTTTGAAACCTTAAGGACCGAGGATTGAATCCGGGCTCCCGCCCAGGCAGACCCACATGCTGAACTGGGGTGTGCTTCCAACATGCGGTGAGGCCCCCAGTTCAGTTCAAAAAAAAAAGAGACAGAGAATCTATTCTATCAAGATTTCTATTTAAACACTATGTTTAAAATGCTTGTTGCCTAGTGTTTTAGAAGCTAGAGGTATTTCTTTTGAAGTGCCAATCTGACTGTTAACAAGATTTTGATGGTAATTATAGTGGAATGCTCATATTTCAAAGAGTGAGATCAGAAGTTCATTTTATTTTCCACGTTGAATGATTCTGGCAGTATTTCTGTGGCTTTTCAGTCTTGAGTGCAGACATTTGCAATGTATTTTGATGTAATAAGCTCATTGTTTGGATTTATCATGGTTCGACCAGTTTATATTAGCAAACAGTTCAATGGTTTACATTAAACATTAATCTACTATTATAATTGTACATTGAGCTTGCTTTAAGTGTAAACATTATCAGGCAGATACCACATGCTTTTTTGTGCAAATTATTCTGAGTATAATCAAACCACAAATTGAATAATACACATATACATACATACGTACACTACATACATTTGCTTCTAATTAGAAAAACCCTAAAACAGATACTATGAAGAATACAAATAAGTAATGTCACTCTTCAGTCCTCACTTGTGGCAATAAGACATAAAAGCTGAAAATGGATAAAAACAAAAGTAAAATGACCCTTGAGCTCGTGATTTATGGTGAAATTCTTGGCTACACAAAGGGAGAATATACCAAATCACAATGCAGTATCTGGTTAATTTACTGAATAAGACATTTATGCATAAAATTCCATGGCAGCTTCCTTTGAAAAGTAGAAACCATAGTAAATATAAGAAAAAAAAAAAGAAAATATATAGCATTAGTAGTCTTTCACACACAATTCTCAATACAATACAAAAGCTAAGTGAGAAATTAGAAAACTAATATAAGTAAAATGTGCATATCATGATAACATATTAAAATTGACACCAAATAATAATGAACATACACTTTCAAATATACACATAGGATATTGATGAAAAACAACCATATTTTAGCTTGCAAGGGCCAACTCAGTTTTATAAATCAAGATTAGTACTAATAACGATCTCTTATCACAAATGTAAAAATTACATAACAAGGTAAAATAAAGACTTTTTTATGCTGAAAAAAGAAATCTTGGGTTAAAGGAAAAATGCAAACTGAAATTTCAAAAATAATTTAAAAAATAATGATAATAAAAACCAGTTCATGCTAGCACACATAAAAATATTCAACTACGTTATATGAAAACCCAAGCATTAGTTACTTATCTATATAAACACATGAATTGAAAATAAATACATTAAATATGCAACTGAAAAGTCTTAAAAAACTATACTGAAAAAAAAGAAGAAATGATGTAAGATGAAAGCTGGCAGTAATGAGTAAGGAAAAAAAGCCTTAGGACTAATAAAAAAAATGTAAAATTTGATGCTTTATAAAAATATTTACAGTAGATAAATCACTATTTAACCGAATTAATTAAAAAAGGAATAAGAAAACCCACAATAATAAGAGACCAAGACAAGTGAAAAAAAACAACAACAGAAAATAAAAAACTTATAAACAGACACTCTATTCTGGGTAAGTGCAGTCAGGAAAATAGGCTTCTCTTGGTAGGTAGTCTCTTTTGTGGATGTTTTTTATAATTACTTCAACCTACTTTATTCTGCATTGCAAAGTGTCTAGTTAGAGATTTGAGGGGTTTTGCTTGTTTGTTTTTAAGCCTTGTTTTTGCACTTTTGATTTGAGGCATATTGTCTTCTCTGGAAAATTAAAAGCTATTATCTTTTCAAATATTGCTTTTATTGTGTTCTTTCTTCTCCTGAGACAAGTTTTGGAATAATATTTACAAATATTATTTATAATTATTTACAAATAATATTTATAAATATTTATTATTGCTTAATAATAAAACAATTCTGACCAACTGTTTTTGAAACCGTGCTTTTTTATTACTCCCTTATCTTTCCTATCTATTGTTGTGTGTCATTTTATGATGGTCTTGGCCCGTTTGCAGTTTATCCTCTTTTTTAGTAATTTCAATTATATAATTATTTTTATTTTCACGTTTCTAATCATTTCTTGTTTGTTTTTTCCTACTTGATTCTATTTCATGATTTTTTCCTTTTTTTTAATGGAAGATATGTTCATGTATCTCAACCTTTTGTATTACTCCTTTTTGTTTTTGTTTCTTGCTTTTTTTTAGATTGGAAGGTGAATTCTAGTCTACATTTCTGTATTCACCTAGCCCTACCAAGTAGCTTTTGAGTAACCTCTAACTGCCCTCAGAACTTCCAACCCCAAACTAGATCTTGAATGTATTTCTGGATCATGCTCCTTAATGATTGTTTGGGAAGTTGCTGACACAGTCATTGAGTATATTAGTTGTTTGGTTCACTTTTTGTCCAAACAATAGGGTCTTTTCCTTTTTTACCTCATTTATTTGATTACTTGATCTGCAACTTCTTATATGATACAATTAAATCAGTAAGCCAAAGACTTTTTTTTTTGCTTTGTAGTTTCTGATATGATCTGCGCCCCCCCCCCCCTCCCAAGAAACTTCTTTGAGAAATGAGTCTACATTCGGTTTCCTAATTGGAATGGAATGGACATCGCCCCATGGGAAGTTAACTCCTGGTTAACACTGTCTGATTCGAGACACAAAGCCCAACAACACCCACAACTTTTTTTTTATCTAATCTCTACTTTGTGCTTTGCATAGTCTTCTTTGAAATAAATACTTATCTTGTCTTTGAGCTCAATTTTTTTATTTTCTTTTTTCCATTTTCATGTATCATCTGTCAATAGTATGCATTTGGAGTTGGACAGTGGGTGGATGACTAAGTGGAAATTCACGGTAGCATCTTGACCAGTATTCCTCTCCCACTTACTTTTAAATACTTATTCATCTATGTACTTTCCCTATTTTGGGACATTTATATTTCACTTTCAAGATTTGTCTAATAATAAAATATACTGACTAGGAGCAACATATTCTTGTTTATCCTTATTTGAAAGACAACTGAAAACACTGAGGTTGGTTAGTCCAGAAAACAAACAAACAAACAAAGGATTGGAAGAAGTAGAAGGCACTAAGTAACATTTTGTGTGTGTGTGTGTGTGTATATATTTTTGTTGTTGTTGTTGTTTTAAAGACTTATTTCATTGTTTTTGACAGAGACAGAGAGAAGGGGGAGGGCCCAGAGCAGTCTCCATAGTTGAGCTTCATCAGTTTTTGACATAGTTTTGTTCCACACACATGGGTGGGGAGCAGCTCAAGGCGGGAACTGGGATGGGGGCCTCTAGCATGGGAGGCATGCCCCCTCAAGTCAGGGGCTGAACCAGGGGACAAGAACTGAACTGGCGGCCTCTTGCATGTGAAGCACACCGCAGTTCAGTATATGAGTCCGCATGGGACGTGGTTGGGATTCGATCCTCAGTGTCCAGGGCTACAAAGCGAGCATTTAACCCGCTGAGCCATCCCAGTTTCCCAATGTGTATATATATTTAAAGGTTGTCAACAACAAAAAAAAAGGCATTAAATTCTTCCTACAACTGAGATTTTGACTTGAATTTGGTGAAAAGGGGATTTTGGAAATTCTAAAATTATCTTGCACACTATAGTTACCTGAGGCCTCTACCTATTCCAAAGAATAAAGAGATGATATCTTAGGCATTTTTTTTTCAGTTAAAGCAATTTGTTATTAATTTTGTCTAGTTTCTTATAAAATAAGAGTATTACCTCTTCCTTAGATGTGCAGCTTTTGGTTTATAAATCATGGTTTTTTGAATTGAGGTTTAGTGTATTCATTTATTTAACAAAGACTTACATAGCACTTACTGAGAACTGAAAACTGTTCTAAGTGCTTCACAAATAGTAACACTTAATTTCCAAAAACTCACATGAGGTAGGTAATAATACTGACCATATTAGAGATGTAGGGAACTGAGGCACAGAGAGGTTAAGTAACATTCTCAGGGTCATGGATATAGTTATGACAGAGAAAGGGCTCATATGTAGAAATTCAAGGACCTGATTATTTGAGCTTAATTATCACTCTGCTCAACATAAAAACGTTCAATAAATCGCAACTACTATAAAGTTATCAATTGTGTTGATGGATACTGAAAATTATTTACATGTTAAATTTGGAATGAATTCAAGTTATATAATAATACACAGTTTTATTGGTCCAGAATATACTGTCTATTATATAAGAAGTACATGAATGTAAAAATAAAATAAAGTATAAATGTTACAAGAGAATATAAAACTAAAATTTAATTATTCCTTGTCATCTTTAAATTTATTGACTGTCTATTTTTTCCAAATGGATTTTGGGTGGTAAGAGTGAAAATTATTTAATATATGCTTTCCTTTCAAAAAGAAAATTGTTAAGGTAACCATGTTAATACTGATGTATTAATTCTCCAGGAAGATAAATCACTTTATTAGGAAATCTAAAGAAGCATTAACATTCCATCCACGACTTATCTATAAGCAGCCATATTTGTGGAACACTTTGTACATAAATTTGTAGAAATAAATTGCTTTTGAGGTTATCTAAGGATGTCTACTTTATATGTATAATTTGCAATCAATTGTGAGCATGATGTTTATCATGCAGACAAAAGAAATAAATTGAACTAATGCAAATCATAAAAGTGAAGAAAAGTGCATAAAGACTATTACATTGACACATGTTCCCATAAAAGTGTGTCTCCATTCATGTTCTCTTACATTGCTGATATGTAAATAAAATACTGCAGTGGAGAATTTTCACCATATTTAATAAAAAATGTTTATATGAAAGGGCTTTACTGGTATATGCTATTGAAGCCTTTTAATTGTGTGAAAACTTAGTTTTTCAGATAGACGATAGATTGACTTTGCTGCTAGATATAGAAAATCCTTTTGAACTCTAATTTTCATTTACTAAATATCAAACATAAAATTTTATTTAAAAATGTGTTTTTAGCTTTCTTGCAAGTAGCTAAAGAGACTATAAATCCTGATTCCTTTATTCCTTGGTGGTGTGGCTGAGGTGAGGGTTAAATTATAGATCAAGAAAGTCAAGGACTAATTAATATTGGAAATATCCCTATTTAATATTTTTCAAGTTTATGTGGAAATGTTTCTGACAATATGTAAGTAAAAAGCTGGTGTCAAGCTAAGCTAGCTGATTTGTTCGCTATAACCACTTGTTACATTAAAAGAATAAAGTGATCTATACAATTCCCTGTAACTATGAGGGGTGGTCAAGAAATTTGGAGAATGGGGGGAGGGGTATCAGAGAGGTGGGAGTACTAGAGCATAGAATTTGATTGCGTGAGTTTTTAGTATATGTGCCAAAATTCAGCTTACTTGTATCCATATTCTTTCAGATATCACTAAAGAAGCATGTCAAACATGAAGAAAACCCCAGGTATGGATAAAATTCAACTTCATGATATTATTAAATTCCTCATAAAACAAGGGAAAACACCTCAAATGATTCCGGAAAAGATGGCAGCAGTTTACAGGGACTGTTGCCCTAGGAAATCCATGGTTTATAAGTTACGTAGCCATTTCAAGCAAGAAAAAGTTGACTGAAACCAACCACCATCAGGGACTCCCTGTTGAGGCCACTTCCTCAGATATAGTCAAAAAAGTTGAAAACGTGTAGTGAAAGATGCCAGATTGAATAAAAAGCAGCTTTCAGAAAAGGCTGGAGTACCACCTACAATCATTTAAAAATATTCTCCATCAGCATCTAAGGATGTCAAAAGTCAGTGTAAGACGGGTACTGAGAATGCTCACGCCGCTTCAAAAACAACAGCACATTGAGCGTTAATTGACAGTTTTTGGACCTCTGCAGAGACAACAAAGATAAAGTTTTAAACGAATCGTCACTGGAGAGGAAACTTGGATTCATCATTTTGAGCCTGAGTCAAAGCAGGATTCCCTGCAGTAGCATGGAAAGGGCACACCACCCGCTTAGAGTTTCAAGGTGATGCAATCTGCCTGAAAAACCATGGCTACCATTTTTTGGGGACACGGAGGGTAATCCTGTTGATCAGTTATAAGGATAAGGGTACAACAATAGCGGGTTAGTACTATTCCAGTCTGCTGAAACAGTTAAAAGAATCTGTAAAGGAGAAAAGAAGAGGAAAATGGACCAAAGGGGTGCTGTTTTTGCATGACAACACACCGGTACACAAGAGCAATATTGTGTTAGGTACTCTTCACAACTGTGGCTTCCAAATGTTAAACCATCCTCCCTATAGTCCAAACTTGGCCCCATCTGATTATTATTTGTTCCCAAATATGAAAAAACAACTTTAAGAAATTTAGAGATGATGAAGAGTTTAAAGCTGCAATTTGAGGACAAAAACAAAACTATTTTTTCAAGGGTACAAGAACTAATTGAAAGATCTGAAAATTATACTCAGGTTAAGGGTAAATATATTGAAAAAAAATTGTTTTTGTTTTTTTTTTACCCTTCCTCTTTTTCATTTCACAAATTTCTTGACCATCCCTTGTCTGGCTTAACTCAACTTAAAATTTAAGATACATATCACCACAGATTGATTAATCCTGACACAAATTTAACCTTATTTTTTCTGGGAATGGTTTTATACCTATTCATGTAACTGCTTCAGCAAGAAGAAAGTCATTATATTTGTGTACCTACAGATGGATTATCTCTCTTGAGGATAGCAATTATTTCTAAGAGAAGATAGTGGCCTACACACTCCTGAGTTATGAGGTAAACAGTAACATGATAGTTTCTCTTCCTAATGTACTGACTGGTATTTTTATCACTTAATCTATGTTGGGTACCTGGTATTTATTGGAAATTTTTAAACATGTTTTGAATGTGACATTTGCAAAAACAAGTTTCTAGATAGGTGTACCATTATTATAAATAATACACATTAGTCCCATTTCTAGAAGTTTTATCATGTAGCAACGATTGTGAAAAGATCTTTAAATACATATATAAGTGTCCCCAAAACCCATTAGAAAAACCCCACAATTATCATGGCTTTCCTCTATGTTATATGCTTGGTTCACAGCATTGATAGAGTAAATTGAGAATATACACAAAACAAAAATGAAAATTTTTTCTTCTTCAAGTTCATGAACTCCTAAACAGTCCATCAAAAAAACACATGAGGGAATGCCAGCAAAACTCAATGGGTTGAGTGCTAGCATTGCAGCTTCGGGGTCTCAGGATCAAATCCTGGCCCTGGCCTGTGCGGACCCATATGCTGCACTTTGGTGTGCCTCAGTTCGGTTCTCAAAGGGGCAAGCTTCTTAAGTGGGAGGCCCTTGGTTTGGCTCCCACCCTGGGCTTGCTTCCCATGTGAGAGGACCCTCGTTCGAGGAGGAGTACTTCCCATGCAGGAGGCCTCGTTCCTGCCCTGTACAGCCATATGTCCACCTGTGGAATGAAACTGTGTAGAAAACTAATGACGTGCAACTACAGGGACTGCTCTGCCCACACCTCTTCTCTGTCTCTATCTTTCTCTGTCTGTCAAAAACAATAAAAATAGGGGAAGCCGGGATGGCTCAGTGGGTTAGGCGCTCACTTTGCAACCCTGGGGACCGAGGATCGAATCCCAGCCCTGGCCCTTGCGGACCCATGTGCTGAACTGGGGAGTGCCCCCAGTTCACTTCTCTCTCTGTCTCTGTATCACACACACACTCTCTCTCTCTACCAATAAAAATAAATAAATAAATAAATAATAATAATAATAAAATGGAGGCATCCATAGTCCAGAAAAAACAAACAAAAAAAACCACAATAAAAATATATCTTAAAAAAGTAAGCTGGCTTGCTTTAAAAAAAGAACACAAGATTTAATTGAATCCATGTTAAATAATTTAAAAAACAAACAAAACTTTTTTAGTTATGTCAAGCTTTAGTTCTCCCATAGTGCTTATGGGAGTACACAGTGAATGTATTTATGGGAGAGTTCATAACCTCAGGAAAACCAATGCAATGATTAAGCACTATGGAATTTGATTATAATCCTGATTAGAGTTTATAGTCAACTGAGAATTCTGTAAGGATTCTTAATCCTAGTGTCCCTTTTAAAGCATACAAACATTTTTTATATAAAAATGTGTGTCTTCATTTTAGAAAATGCTAACCCATGAGATTTCATACCTCAATATAAAAACATATCAGTATTATTTTGAAGGCTAACAAGATAATACCTAAACACTCCACTGGTGTAGCCTGAACTTGAAATTTAGTGGTGTATTCAAACTACTTCACGAAACTGAAGTATCATTAGTGGAAATTTTCAGTTAATTATCCATATCATGATCATATCTTGAGGACAGTTCTAAACAAAGTATGTTTTAACTATTTTTCACTCACTACTGGAAAACTGTCCTGCTTTCTTGCTACCCCTGCTACATACTTGAAACACCACATATGCACTATTTAGATATATTCATTGATGTGAAATTACTGATTTATGCTGATTTATTCCTCAGGATAACTTCATCACAAATCTCAAAGCTGAGATAGGTTGAGGTTCAAGTTGCAATTAGAACTTAGTACAAATCTCTTTTTCAGATAAAAGCACAGTAAAATAATTATTGCCTGGGAATTTCAAAGAACTTCTACAGCTCTCACCGTTGTCTTTTTGCCAAAATGAAGGATTTGCTCATTTATTCTTAATTAGAATTGTGTAGTTAACAAAGACCAAGAAGATTAAAAACAGGTTGTAAAGTACAACATTCAGCATTTCCTTTTGTAAGAACTGCTCTCTCATGCTTAGTGAAGTATTATTTAAGATACTATTGGACTTTTATAGAATGTTTGCATCATTAAAAATTTAAGATAGACATTAAAACATGTATGAAGTTCTCTCAAGATTTATTAATGATTAAACAATGAGGAAATATGTTACCACAGTATGTTCAATCTTTAATGTCTGTTAAATTCACTTGGTAATTATAAGTGGAAACAATACTAACTACAATTCCTGCTCTCAAGTAGTCCTTTACATATTATAATGACATCAAGGTCTTATAACACCAATCAATAAGTGATAAGAGGAAGCTACACACGGAGACTGTAATTTGAATGGGTCTTTCACAGAAATCTTATTATCCTCCTACTCTTGATAGCCCCAAACAGACATCCTGCTTCCCACTTTGTAACCAAATGCCTGTGCATGTAGCACTGTGATTGTATTACTACCGAGGGCCTTATATCATCTTCAGCATCACAGAGTTCTGAAAATCCTATTAAGAAATCATTTCAAGGAAACATAAATGTTCTTTGAAATAATCTTCAATGCTTTCATAATTTTTCATATAAATGTCTTCTCTAAACTTTGTTGAATGGGGAATAAATCCATTTATATGCGATATATATACTATACAGTTTGCTTACTTTCTATTTTAATTGCTCTCCTAACTAACTATAACACATATAGTACAAATGTTTGCCAAACTTTATATGGGTTGTGCTTAACATACTAGTGTTTATAAATGACTTGATCCTGAAAGAGTCTTTCTTAAAATATATATATTTTTTAAAAGATAAAGACAAGGCATTGTTAAAATATTGTTTTTACTTTTTCTTATATTTTGTGGCCTAGTAAAAAACAAATCACAGAATTTAAAACAGTATTTATTTTTACTTTTAATTGATCCTCATGGATTTGAGGAAACTTGTCTTTGTTTATATTTCCAGGGGGGATCTTTCACATAATATTTTGAGTGAATCAGCATCATCCAATTTTCACTGGCTAGTAGCTCTAAAACAGGTGTAGAATTTCAATTAAATTCCTCGTTGTCTACTTTAAGGTGTTGTTGGATCAGCAGAAGGCTAACACTATCCATACTGATTATAATGGTGAAGTAGGCAAGTGATAGTGAAGGTTTTGTATCTTCTGATAAATTTAAATATAAAATTTTTCTCTTAAATACTTATTGCCGTTTTAATTGTGAAGATCTCTGATTTACTCCCATAATCTGTCTTCCTTAACCTGAGGAGGTTGTGGTCAAAAAATTTACAGCATAGGTCATGTGTGAATACTAGTATTCATGCATACCTGATGAATGAGATAAATTCATTACTATTATATGCTGAAATGACTATCATTCTTATTCATCAGGTTTAAATAATATTCACTAAAGTTCTTCAACATCTCTTGAATTATTGAATTGATATTTTTTCCAGCCATTTTCAATAGTAAATGAAAAACAAAACAAAACAAAAAAACAGCTACATCAACACTGACTTCAAAGTTCATAATATTTCTCAGATACAATTTGCTATCAAATGTCACACACCCTTATGAAACACATTATAACCAAACTGATGGCTTAAACATTAGTCATGTACAAACCCACAGCAAGTCATGACCTTGAACTTATACACCCAATATATACAACAATACTCGCCCCCCCCCACAACCCTAACCCTGTATACAACAATATTTAAGAAAAGAGTTTGTATCGCTCAGATCAGCTGCAACCTCTGCAGGGTTAATCTTCACAGATGAATTTAGAATTTTTGTATGTCAAAAATTGTTGGGCACTTGGCCATTTGTTGAATTTCTACCTGATATCCTGATATGATTACAAATATGATTATTCTACTCAAGTTACAGTATGTATTATTTAATACATACAGTATTTAAATATCCTTTCTTCTGAGAATATATCCATCCAATCTCCCACTAGAATAATAAAACTGCACAATTATGGTTGTGATAGAGTTCTACTTTCTGGATATTGCCAGAGACAGATGACTGTTCTAAGTGAGGCTAATCAGTCACGTTTCTAGAGAGTTGGAAGTGAGAAAGATTCTAATTCAGACTGTTGTCTGCTTGGACTTAAGTTATACAAAACTGATAAATAGAGATAGAGAGGAGAGTTCCTTTATAGACGGAAAAGTGATTGTGCAGTTAAAGCAGAAAAGCAAGAATAAGAGTGAGAGCAAGAGCAAGAGCAAGAGCAACAGCGAGAGAAGGAGTGAGATGAAGTGGGTAGGAAAGGCAAGGGACATTGGCTAGTATTCCTGTAGCTTTCTAGTTCTTAATTTCACTTACCTAAGAAAATAGCTAATTTTTAATTTTTTTTTATTAATGTCACATCAATGACTTTCACAATTTCATAGCCATTTATATTTTTTCATAAAGCAAAAATAAGTTCTCACATTTTTGTTTGTTCTTGAAGTACATAAGAGAACTTATGTGTCTAAATCCTATAACTCTCCTTCCAGGTTTTGAAACACACTCCGGAATTTTTTTTTTTAACTGTTTGTCACTTATGCTACATGACTTGGTTTCCTAGGTAACAGCATATATAGACTTAGTTGTAAATTTTCTCTTTCCTATATATATTTTTAGATCCCTCCCTCATACTTGGAGAGAGGTGGGGGAGTCTAAAATATATATAAATTTAAGGATCAGAAATTCTCCTCTCATCTTCCACTACCTCCTGCCACCCACCTCTTCACAGGATCTGTATTTCAATTTTCAAGCAGAGTTTGATGTCTGCCAATTTTTCACAGGTCCTTAGGAACTTACTTCTACCTTTATGATACTCCTGGCTTATACGAACTAATACATCATAAAATGATTTATAATTTTACATATAATGTAAGACTATACTATTAAACCATTCACTGAACATTCACTGAATGCCAAGCACTTTGTCCTTTATATGCATTATTTCCTCTGTTTTACACAACAAATCTAGACAACAAATATGATCATCATTTGGTTTTGGTAGGTGAGAAAATTTAAGTCTCATGAAAGTAAATGAATTAAAGTCAAAAGCTAATAAATTATTTAAGTCAAGAATTGAATTAATGTCTGTAAATGGCAGTCTCATGCCCTGAGTCAATACACCATGCCAGATAACTCAAGGCCATATGCTTAGCTTACATCTTTGCATAAAAGCATAGGGGGAGGCAGAAAGAGAATCAGGCTCCCTCTCCCTTTGGGGATCCAGGAAATACATGGTAGAGATAGATACATATTAGTAGACAGGGAAATTTGACTTGCAGCGTTTTTCATCATGTATTTCTCTCTTAAGGGCAGGGAGAGCATTGTATAGCCTGTCTTACCAATTACATAATGTTTTATTGGTGGCAGGTTCTTAATAACAAATTGATTAATTAATAACCAGAACCATGGTTGCAGCTCGTACTGCCATTGCCAGGACAACTGCTCTAAATTGTAGTCTCTCCCTTTATCTCCTTAGCGTAATTTACTATAAAAATCTGCTATAAATAAGGTTTCATTTTATTTTTCAAAGTACATATCCAGAAAAGATTACTGAATGAGCATCTAATAAAATATCTAAGTATAAGCTAGAAAACCTTAGATTTAGATTTTTTTTCTTGGCCATTTAGTTTCACAGTGATTTCTCTCACTTCCAACTTCTTGCAATACTCCTCCTATGATAAAGACACTGATTCATCTGCTGAGAACATTAGGGATTGATGGAATTATGTTCTTTGTTGTTATATTTTAGATGAAGAAACTGAGGTGTAAAGAAAGGAGCTGCCTAAGGATCCTCCCCACATACAACCAGAGAGACTGCAGAAGAAATAGAATCAACGTCTCTAGATCAAAGTCCAGTGATGTATCTGTTAAATTTCACATAATCATTTTGGTCTTTACTTCTTTAGTTCTCTCTATTATTTATGAATTCATTTGCAAACAAAATATACTGAGTTCAGATAGTATGAAGAGACTTGAATGTATTTGAAAACAACCCAAATTGCATAGAATTAGTGGAATGTTGAAGAACCAGACTCCTCAAATTAGCAGGAGTTGAGAGGGACTTGGGACCCAGAGCAATTGGCGAGGTTCTATTATCCTTCAAGATCACAATAGAGAGTTACCGAAATAGCTACAGCCATAAGGTCACTAGTGGCACTGCTGCCTCCAGGTGGGATGCAGATTTTAACATCACTGTTACTGTCCCTGGAATAGGTTGTAGACTGGCTTCTGCTAATTTGCATAAACCACACTAGAGTCAAAGATCCAGCCAGTAGCCCAGGATAAGTT
>PVKE010026290.1:0-22415 GCA_004027555.1 Craseonycteris thonglongyai
GAGAGCCTCTCCTCCGCCACCCACACAAGACTCTTCGCCTCTCTCAGAAAGCAATGTTGATTCATGTTTATTACTGTATAAGGTTTTGTCATTAACCTTATTAATTAGCACTGACATGTTTAAGTAAATACGTATACTGTTGTAATTTTTGTCTTAAATGAGTAAAGTATGAATACTGTTTACATATTTAAAACATTCTGTACCCGCATACACAAAAATTCCTAGGGGCAAATCCTACTTCGCGGTTTTTCAGCTTTCGTGGAAGGTTCTGGTCCCCATTAACCGCGAAAAACGAGGGATCACTGTATATGGAAAACTAATGCTGTGAACCATGAAGACTGCTCTGGGCCCTCCCCTTTCTCTGTCTCTCTCTGTCTATCTCTCTGTCTGTCAAAAAACAATAAAAATAAGTCTTAAAAAAAAAAATCAGATTCATATGGAACCACAAAGGACCCGAAATCGCCAAAGCGATCCTATGGAAAAAGAATAAGGCTGGAGGCATAATACTCTCCAATTTCAATCTATACTACAAGTCATCAATAATCAAAGCAGGTTCCTATTGGCAGAAAAACAGACACACAGACCAATGGAACAGAATAAAAAATCCAGAAATAAGGGAATCCAGGATGGGTCAGCATGTTAAGTGCTCGCTTTGCAGTCCCACAGACCAAGGGGACCCATATCCCAGCCACAGCCCGTGTGGACCCATATGCTGAACTGGGGTGTGCTTCCCATGTGGGAGGCTACCAGTTTGATTCTTGCCACCCTGCCCTCTCTCCCCTGGTTTGGCCACTGGCTTGAGGGGGTGTGCGTCTCATGTGGGAGGCCCCCAGCCCAGTTCCTGACCTGTGTGGAACCCTGTCCACCTCTGGAAGGAAACCATGTTGAAAAAACTGATGACGTACAACTATGGAAACTGCTCTGGGCCCTCCCCCTTCTCTCTGTCTCTCTCTGTCTCTATTAAATACAATAAAATAAATCTTTTTTAAAAAATTCAGAAATACACCCACAAATATACGGACAGATACATTTTTTTTAATTGTCAAATTTATTGAGGTGACATTGATTGATAACAATTATATTGTTTCCAGGTGTACAATTCTCTATTACATCGTCTATACACTGCATTATGTGCTCATCACCCAGAATCAGCTCTTTCCAACCTCATATATTTTGAACAGATAAGTTTTGACAAAGGAGCAAAAAATATACAGTGGAGAAAAGAAAGCCTCTTCAGTAAAATGTTGGGCAAATGGATAAACCACATGCAACAGAATGAAACTGAACTGCAAACTGTAACCATATACCAAAATGAACTCAAAATGGATCAAAGACCTTCACATAAGACCTGAAACAATAAACTGCATGGAAGAAAACATTGGTACTAAATTTACAGACCTTGGGTTCAGAGAAAACTTTATGAACTTCTCCTCAAAGGCAAGGGAAATAAAAGCAAAAATAAATGAATGGGATTATATCAAACTAAAAAGCTTCTGCACAGCAAAGGAAAACATCAACAAAGTAAAGAGGCAACCAACTGAATGGGAGAAAATATTTGTAAATAATGATAAGGGGCTAATATCCAAAATATATAAAGAACTCACACAGCTCAACAACAACAAAAAAACAATCCAATTGAAAAATGGGCAGAAGACCTGAACAGACACTTCTCACATGAAGACATACAAATGGCCAACAGATATATGAAAAATGCTCAACTTCACTAGCAAGTAGGGAAATACAAACTAAAACCACAATGCGATACCACCTCACACCTTTTAGAATGGGTATAATCAACAAAACAAAGAATAACAAGTGCTGGGGAGGCTGTAGAGAAAAAGGAACCCTCACACACTGCTGGTGGGAATGTAAATTGGTACAACCACTATGGAAGGCACTATGGAGATTCCTCAAAAAATTAAGAATAGAATTACTATATGGCCCAACAATCCGTCTTCTGAGTATCTACGCAAAAGACTCGAAAACCTTAGTCCGCAAAGATGTATGTACCCCAATGTTCATCGCAGCACTGTTCACGATGGCCAGTCAAGTGTCCTTTGGTAGATGAGTGGATAAATAAGTTGTGGTACATTTACACAATGGAATATTACTCAATGATAAGAAAAGATGAAATACTGTCATTTGTAACAACTGAAAAAAACCCAAGAACTGTATATCTTCACTTATAGGTGGGATATAAAACTGAAAGTAACAAACAAAAACTCAGGGACACAGTCAATTGTTTAGTGGTTACCTGAGGGTAAGGGGGAGGTGATGGGGAGGGAGGAAGGGGATATCAAATATATGGTGATGAAAAGATAACTGACTCTGGTTGATGAGCACATTAATGCAATACAAAGACAATGTAATGCAGAATTGTAATCTGAAACCTATGTAATTTTTACCAACCAATGTCACCTCAGTAGATTTAACAATAAAAATAAGTTATAGATGACATATAGAAAATAACACTTATGTTCATTAAAACACAAAAATTAAACAATAGACTTACTTTGTGAATACTTGTACATATCTTTTTTCAATGGATTAGGATAATACATAGTTAATTATGATAATAGTTACTTCTTTTTTATTAGTTTCAGGTGATGGTAATAGTTACTTTTGGGAGGATGAAAGAGGTAATATGTCTGAATAGAAGACACAGATAAGCTCAACTTTGTATTAATTTTTCTTTTTTAAAAATGAGGAATCAACTAGATCATATCAATAATTTGGGGTAACTGGTATAGTGTTTTAATATTCTGTATTAAGTTTCACATAATGAAAGTAATCCCCATTTTAAGTACGGTAAATGAAAAGGCTGTAGATGGTATAAATATTACCGTCACTTTCTGACGGCCCCAAAATACAGGTGACTGGCATTCTAGTACATTGCGAGCGCACAAGTCATCCTAGCCCTATTCACCCGATAGAGAGGAGATCCCTAAGGTATGAGCAGAGGTCACAGGCTTGAAAGTTGTCGGGTCCGGATTTACAAATAACAGCTCGTTTCAAATGAATTACAATACTATGCCATAAGGTGGGTTGCAGCACAGTGAATAGGTGTTTAGGAAGTGGGGGAAGGAGCTGACGATGCGTGAGGTGGGGTAGAAGAGAGTATGGAGTTCTTTGAAGCGGATGCGAGAGACTATGAAGCAGTTTGGGGGCGGCGGAGGTCCCACAGGCTCTGGCTCTCAACTTCTGGAGCATATGCCCTGTGGCTACTTCCACGGCTCCTCGGAATGACCTGTTTTGTCCACTTTTTTGACAGCCACCCCTCTTCCCTTTCGACCAATAATCTCTCCATCAAGAACCCCTCACCGGTACAATGAACCTGGAAGCGCCGCCACAAGCTTCTGACGGTGGATCACGAACCCATTCTCCCGCCAATTCGGCCCTCTGACCTCCGCCTCCTGACTCGAAGCTCTACTCTTCCGCCTCTCGAAACCTAGGAATTCGTTCTGTGGCTTCAAGAAGTCGCTGTTCCTGAAAAATGACCCCCATTCCCCGCGGCAAGAAGGTATGTCCTGTGATCTGCAAAATACATTAATGTGTTTCATGTATATTTAATTCACCACAAATCTCCTGTCAAGAAGGCGGAATTAAAACTTCCGGGTCAGATCAGTGCATTCAGGGTAATGTAGTCCTTAGACGTCGCACCTCCTTGAAGCCCAGAGTAGGGGATCGTCGCGAAAGTAGATGGTTTAGGGAACTTCCTCTTTAATTGTCTACATGGGAGAACGGGTGAAATATTTGCACTGATATTAATATAAGTCCATGTTCTCATTTTCCAGGATCTCTGCCCCGCCGAAGCTTGGAAGTGCTTGGGAACCGTCCCTCCTGACCTTTAAGTGAGTAGCAGGTAGATGGTCTCTTAGCTCCAGTCAGGTCTCCACCTATCTTGATGGTCCGCCCCCTTTGCCGGAGCTTGCGCCGCAGATTGGCTAAGAGCACTTGAGCGGCGGAAGCAGCTGGCTCGCGCGGGGACGGAGTAGGGGGAGTGCTGCGAAGATGGCGGCAGTGGTGGAGGTGGAGGTTGGTGGAGGTCCTGCTGGAGAACGGGAGCTAGATGAGGTAAGAGTTGAGAGTCCAAGAGAGACTCAGCCTGAAATTGAAGCGAGGAGAAGGGAGGTATCTGAATTCGGGGTGGGGAGGTCTTCCTAGGGAAGAAGCCAAGGGGAAATGGGTGCGCAGAGAGGGAAATCAGAGGTACTCTAAACTCGGTGATTTGGAGGCGGTCATGCGATTGGAAGACTTGCAGTACGGTAACCTCAAGGGTAGAGATGGAGGACGAGGAGAGAAGCCAGAGGGGTGGGGGTGTTATAATATTTGAGATTATTAGCTGGGGGCCCCAGGGTAGGACTGATAGGGCTGAGAAGGTAGTTTCAGTTGGAGGGGCGGGGACTTCTGCAAGGGAAGGTGGGGCTTTCACTGTGGGAAAAGGACTCTGATTAGGTTTGGAGTGGGGGTTGGAGATGCGTGCCGGGAAAATTGCTAATCTAGTGTTATAGCTTTGAGTTATTTTTATGTAAGGGCTGTTTTATTTATCCTTACATTTATTTATCTTACATTTTACGCAAGAGCTGTTTTATTTTTCCTTATATTACTTTGTACGTAATGCTCAGTAAAGTTCTGTTCAACGAGTGAAAGAACGAAGGGATGAATGAATACGTAATTGTGTGCCGGAATTCAGTCGTTCACTAATTTAGCAAGCAATAAGTATCTTCTGTGTGCCGATTCTTGGGCTAAGAGCTAGGGACACAAGGGGCCCTCCCACTGAAGAGCCCACAGTCTAGTAGTGGGAGACGTACAAGCAGACTAGTCATTGGATCACAGGTATAATGTAGTGATGGCACTGAGAGGAGGGGACCAATTCATTTTGGACTAGGGAATGCTTCCCAGAGTAGCTGAGTCTTAACAGATAAATGATTCTCATTATCTCTCTCCTTCTAGAGAGAGATGCGTTCTTTGAGGGTGAGCTTTTGAGGATATATGTTCCCTGTACCTGTCTAAAAACCATTTAACAACTGGTGTATTCAATTATTAGTGGGGCTTGAAGGAATCATCACTAGGAGGAAGGAGAAATTGAGTTTGAAGGGAATGAAGGGACAATTCTGAGAAACAGAGAAGGTGAAAAGGAAAAGTGGATAAGATTCTGAGGCCAAAGGTACATACATTCATGACTAGGGATGCTTGTGGTCTTGCACATGACAGCATATAACAGCATGGAAGAATATGAGGAAGGGAATTGATCATCAAGAGTGGGACCAGTGGCATGTCTGAGGGATTAAAATCTTAAGAGGCCCTGGCTGTGGGTTGGGGCATGAAGTGGGTGGGGAGAATTGGGAATGAGGCTCAGAGAAAGGGAGTAGAAGTGAATTTGAAAAGCAAAGACTGTTGCTTGGTGGTGAGATGACTTGGAGGATTTGGTCTACCTGACTGGGATCATTAAGGTTGGGAGAGGAAACTGAGAAATTGATAGGTGATCAGAACCGGGGTGGGGGGGGGTGGGGGTGGGGTGGGATTTAAAGAAACATTTTAACCTGTACCTTTCAATCACTAGAGGTGTTTGGATACCATTCTGTTGGAGAGGTGGGGTGGTTGTGGAAGTGACCTATTAAGGCCCCTTCTAACTGTAAGTTTCTATGATCACAATTGGCTACAGTTCAGTGAGATATATTTCAAAGTGCCTTGAAAAAAAGATAAATACTATATTGAAGTTACTGTATATGGTTTGTAAATCATGGGCTTTCCTTTGAGGGAGCCTGATTTTAGTTACATATGTCAGGGCTCATTGAGATAAAGAGCAGAAGTTTTAATATATTTTTATTTTATTTTATTTAATTTATTTATTTTTGACAGAGAGAGAGAGAGAGAGAGAGAGAGAGAGATACAGAGATAGAGATACAGAGAGAGATACAGAGACAGAGAGAGAACCGAACTGGGGGAACTCCCCAGTTCAGCATATGGTTCCGCATGGGCCAGGGCCAGGATTCGATCCTCGGTCCCTGGTGCTGCAAAGTGAGCGCTTAACCCACTGAGCCTTCCCGGCTCCCCCTAGAGCAGAAGTTTTGGCAGAAGAGAAAAAAAGAACTTAATGTTTTTATGTCAGACATTTTTGCTTTTTGCTTTTTAGTTTTTCCTTCCTAATTATTTTAAGAAGTTAAGAACTTCTGGAAGCATAATATACTTCTGGAGGAGTGTCATGCTTAGAGGTCAACTTTATAAGTAACCCACAGGTATTCATCCCAGGAAGCTTGTTACTGGTTTCATTTAGTGAGAGAGAATATAATCTGTTGTCTGGAAATTCTGTATGGACTTGTTCTGTCCTTTGTGTGTTTAAGAAGTAACTCAGAAGCAGGGTCAGTTATCCCTTAAAGCTCCAAATTACACCCCCCACCCCCCGCCTACCCCCAAACAGGGGTCTGGTCTGCCAAACCTTAGTTTATGTTTGAGTTTCTACTAATATCTCCCCAGCTGTTTTCTTAACAAGTGAAAGAGAAGGTGAAACCCACCCTTTCATTTGTAATTATGGAGTCTACTGTGTATTATACACTGGAAATTCAAAGATGGGTAAGATAGGATTTCTATCAACTTGTAGTGAAGAGACATACAAATAGTCCTTTACAATACTAGTTAATTGCTATGGTGGAAGTGTGGAATAGATTCATTGAGGCACAAGAGACAAGACTTGAGTCAGCTAGGGGGATTCAGTGAAGTCTTTATGACAGAGATGGGTTTGAGCTGAAAAATTAAAGGTTGGGTTTACAAAAAAGCAGTGATTTGCATATAGAGTCAGAGTTGCCTTCCTGTAGCACTTTCTGCTTGACTGTACTGTGGAGCCCAGATCATAAAAGGGTAATGGATACATAGCCTAGCAAAAATGCAGTCGATGCTCTTTGCCACTCCTTTAGAAAGATTGCGCACGCTGTGGTTTGTTTTACAGGATGTAATACCTATGTTTTTCAATATCAGATGCCACTCATATGATAGTTTGGGATAGAAGCCATCAGTTCATTCATGTTCCTTTCCTCCTTTGTCTTTTTTATTATTACTTTCTCTAGTAGTTGAGGAAATTTAGGCTTTGCTAACTGCTTCTCTTGTTTTAGAGAGGTGGATAGAAAAGAGGGCTTAGAAACAGAGCTACCAGTAACAAAAGGCTACTGTCCGTTGAGTCCCTACCATAAACCAGCCCCTGTTTAAAGCCTTTTACCTACATTATCTCATTTATTACTAACAGCAGCCCTGTGAATTAGATGGTGTTAACCACATTTTATTTATAATGAGGAGGCTGAGGCTAGAGAGGTTAAGTAACTTTCCTAGGATTTCACAATTTGTGAGTGGGGAAGTGCAGATTCCAACTCAGATCTATACTGAACTTAGTCCATGCTATGCTGAGCACCTTGGTTCCATTTCTTACTCCATTATTGCACTCTGGGGGTAGGTAATTTAAAACTGTATGATCTTAATTATCTCATATGTGAAAGTTGATACAGTACATTTTATAACTGACTGTGATTCAAAAGAGCGTTCGAGTGTTGTGAGGTAAGTTTTATGGTATTCTCTATGTATGATCGAGGAAGTTGAGGTTCAGAATATTTGAGACACGGGTGTGCTTCCCGTGTGGGAGGCCCCCAGCCTAGTTCCTGCCCTGCGTGGCCCCTGCCCACCTTTGTGGACTGAAACCATGTTGAAAACTGATGATGTACAGCTATGGAGACTGCTCTGGACCTTTCCCCTTCTCTCTGTGTCTTACTCTCTCTCTGTCCAAAAATAAAAAATAAAAAAATAAATCTTAAAAAAAAAGAATAATTGAGACATATTGAGGGTCTTGCAACAACTATGTGATATCATGAAGATTTAAACCCATTTTTATAGATTTCAAAGTGTATGTTTTCCTCAGTTTAAAGACCTAATCTGCAGACTCATCTTACCAAAGTAAACTACCCCTGTCTTTGTATATGAAAGTCCTGTCTCCAAAACATGAAGCAACATTTCACTCCTGAGGTTCAAAATGGGGGTTAACTAAAGGAATATTGTTTTTTAATGCAGGTCCTTTAATTTACTGACAATTTGATTATGCTGAACCTCTGGTCATGAGGAGTGATTAGCCCAGTGGTAGTTAAGGAGATGAGAGATGGGGCTAACCAGCTCAAACTAGGTATGAAACATGCTGTGATGACTGACTAAGCCCAGTTGTTTCTCTCTACTTACCAAACCACATAGTGCTTGAGGATGTTAGTAGAATAAAGCCTGGGTACCAGCTAGGAGGCTCAGAAGCAGACCTACTACTCCTAGAGTCAGTGAGTTCCTCCTTAAGACGGCAGCTGGCCAACCCCTGAGAGGAACAGAAGGCTTCATCTTGGCACAGAGAGAGCTGACTTGGAACCTAAGGTAGAAGATCACTTATCAGAGCCAACCTGTCCCCCTAGCCAGTCCCTGTGAATTCTGGATATGTCTACTCCCAGTGCTTGTTCATTTGCCAAAATGATGTGATATGCAGATCAGTGAGTAGTTTCCATCTCAAGTTCAAAACAAGTATCCCAGCCTACAGCTAACTTGAGGTATTATTGCCCCGAGTGCATACATTTACCTCTTCTGGACCCTGTTTTATTCCTGTTAGGAGATTGGACTAGATTGGTGGTTTTTAAATCTTTATTTAATCATGAAATTCTTTATTCACACAAAATCTCACTTTGAAGCGTTGTGTTACTTAAAGGGATTCAGAGCCACACTTTGAAAATCAAGGAGCTTTCTCTTACTACTGCTTACTGATTGGGTAACCCTACTTTATGTTTCTTCACCTGCCTTGTACTAATCTGTTGTAGTCCTTCATTCAGCATGGCGTCTGGCTTACCGGATAAGTGTTTGATAGTTATTATTTTTTGAGTAGTAGTAATAATAGCTACCATTTAGTGAATGTTTGTGATATATCAGCTCCTCTGCTCGGTAGTACATGCTTTTGATTGAACGGTTACCACATCCCTGTGAGAATTGAACTATTGAACTAAATCATGTCGGAAGCTCTTTCTGGGTCTAACATACTGTGTACTGGGTTTCTGACTACCATCAGTCTTTGCTGGTGCTGTCCTGTATGCCCAGAATACCTTCCCTTTCCCTCTATCTTTCTAAATCCTACCTGTACTTTAAGGTTGTAGCCCAAAACTCTCTCTGCTTCTAGAACAATTTTGATCTACATTGATACCTTCTTTCCCTGCCTTATATGGTTTTTCTCTGTGTTCATTTATTAATGTGTCAAACTTTTCTGTGCACCTGCTTTGTGCCCGGCACTGTTCTATGCCTGATAATACCAAGATGGATGAGGAAGGAGTTCACAGACTAGCATGGGTAGATAAGTAAGTACAAAAATGTGTCACAGGTGCTGTAGTAGTGGAGTAGGTACAGTGGGTATATCAAGGAGAAAATGGCAATCCATGTCATATCTCCTCTTCCCATCTAGATTGGTAAACTGGCCGTGGAAGCTCCCATCCCTTGCTTTTTTCAAAGTAGTAATCACTGTTTTTTTGCTTGTTTATTTGTGTGTTTATTTGTCTCCTCCTGTGGGTCTCTCCCTGTAGACATTTGATAAATGTTCTCTGTTTCCAGGGGTTTTTCTCTCTAGGGATTCTAGGTCAAAGCTAAGATCTTATTGAGGGATAGCGGCATGTGTGATTGAAATTTAGTCTTGAATATCTGACCATTTATCTTTAGATTTTCTTTAAGACATGTAAAATGAGTAGTAGTATAGTGTAGTGGTGCGAGGGGGAACTAGAGTAGTAAACAATAGATCTAGGTTCTATACTTGGAGTAGCAGATTTGTGTTATCTGAGAGATAGCCAAATGATAGTAGATGCATAGAAGGTTGTGTTGAGACAAATTCTGAGGACAGGGCTCAGCAGGATGATGTTGAAGACAAAATAATATAGAGTATTTATATGCATTTTAGTACCACAACCTTACACAAGGTAGTTATTTTATGGTTATCCTTGTTCTACAGAATGAGACAGAGAATAATTCTGTAGAATGGTATTATTCTCTATGACTGAGCTTAGCCAATTATCACATCCTGTTTAACACTCACTCCACAGTGTACCTACTCCATTATCATAGCACCTGTGACACATTTTTGTATTTATTTATGTACCTTTACTTTTAAGGCATAGAGAATTTAACCCTCTTAGTGCTACCTTCTACCAGCTGTACTAGCAAGAAATGTGAAGGGTAATTTAATAAAATGTATCACCTTAGGAAAAAAAACGTTATGAAGTTATTGTTTTAGATATCCATATGTGGTTTTTAAAATTTTATATAAATTGAATTAGTTAATAATAATACTATTCTTTTACATCGTCTGAAAAAGAAATGTAATTATTTCAGTCATACATCATACAAAAAAAATATAATAAGTTATAGCGCTTTTAACTATGGTCTACGTATGAGCCGATATATCGGCCCCTTGCACTAAAAGGGTTAACCACTCTGGGCAATATGAGTACTATATGCTTTCTGTACTGTCCTCTACTAGACATTTCTATGGTGTAAATGTGAGACTCCATTTACAGAGGTGATTTGACTGAGGTCAAGCTATTTGTCTCTCCCACAAGCACAATCTAGTCTTGTATCCCTTATGCCTACATAGAGTATAATTCAATAAATATGTGAAGATATGAGCTCGTGAAAGATTTCAACCTCTCTCTATCTCACTTCATCTGTGAAACAATAGGTTTGGACTAAATGATTTTCTAGAGGTCTCTTACAACTTTGAAAGTTCTAGATCCCAGTCTTTTACTCTGCCTTGTATTTCCTGCAGTTCTTATCAGGTACTCAGTAAATATTAGTGAATGACTGAATGAATAAGGTATAATTGTTAATAATCTGTGCTAATAATACTGGAATGAGAGAAGAAAAAAATGGTGATAGGGAAATTGTAAACATAAAGGTCTGCATATGACCTCAGATTCCCTAACCTTTGAGTTTCTATGTGGTCAGTCTCATACTCTGGCAGACTGATACCCTGCCTGCAGACAGTCTTTCCCATTTGGTTTCCCATTACAACACCTCACATCTCCAGCTCATTCTTGCTTTTTAGGTCACTTTTTGATTAAACGTATGCCTTTAACTCATACTTCCAGGAGGAATTTAAGTGTCATCTGGTCAATAAAGGGAGGGTAGGAGAGAGAGGAAGTAAAGATAAAGAGGAGTGTTCTAACTCCTTGAGCACAGGGACTGTCTTTCTCATCTCTGAACATTCTTTGGTGCTTGGCACATATCAGACATAACTATATTTACTGAATAAGTGAGGATGCTTGTAGATATGGATTCTGCTCAAAATTAAGGAAGTGTTGACTAAATCGGAAAGGTTAACTGACATACCTACTCTCTCTTCTGCCAATAACACAATAGTGCCTGACAATATTTGTTTATAAACTGCTTATGAAGCATTTCCATTTTTAATTAATGCCATATGGCTCCTTACCAGTAAGTCATAAGCACAGAGTCTGAGGCCCCACTTTCTGCCCCCATAGCGCCCTATATAGATTTTTATCAGCACTTACCATTGTTGTATTGTTTGTCTCCCCCATGAGGCAGTGAACTCCTTGTGGGGACAGACCAGTATCCTTTTTCATCTCTGTGTTCCCAGCATCTAATTTCTCATAGTAGTTAGCATAGAGTAGATATTCAAATGCTTATTGAACTTAAATCTTCAGTCCAGTCCATCTACCCATGTTAAACATCCCCAGCAGGTGATCACTCAGTCTGTGTTTAAACCCCTTCAATGATAGGGAGCTTGTCGTTCTATAGTAAGTCTGTTCTTTCTTTGAATACCTCTGTTGCAATATTCTTCAAATTGGGCTAGAATTCTTATTTCTGTAGCTTGCATTTTTAAGTTCTTATACCTTTTTCCAGATCCTGCTTCTTTGCATTTTGACCCATGGAGAGGCACATGTGTTGCCAGAGAATGCTTCCGGGGAGTGTAGGCTCAGTCTGTTTGGAGCTCTGTAGCCTGAAAGCTTATTCCATGAACGTCAATCCAGGATACCCATCTGATGTCATTCCCTCATTTCCACTTGATTTCTTTGAGTTTTCCCTTGAATTTATTTGTTATCTCTTTGTTCCTCTGAGGAAAATCTGTAGGTACACATAAACTCATTAGTTCCCTCTAAAGTGCAGCATTCTCAAGGGGATGCAGTTATTTATGGCTGCTATAGGGCTTTTGGCCCTGGGCAGCTAGAGAGAAACAGTGGGGAAAGAGGAAGCAGAGAGCTAGAGGCAGAGAGCCAAAGTCCTGCCAAGGTTTGTGTTCCCTCTGTCCTTCTTCCCTCTTCCAGTGAGGTGTTCTCAATAACTGAATACTTCTGTTACTTAAGAGGTCTCCAGGGACATTTTGCTCCTCATTGCCCATAGGATTGAGCCCAGCCTCTTCTTGAGTATTGTTATTTAGTATCCTGCGGAAACAGCTTTTTCTCTTTCTATTCTAATAATATTAGCTAACTTTTTTAGTGCCTGCTACGTGCCAGACACTATGCTAAGCATTTTATATGCATTATCTCTTTTAATTCTATTTCAATATTATTATTATCTTTATTTTCCAGATGAGGAAAACTGAGGCTCAGCTAAGTAATTCATTCAAGGTTGCATAGCTTGGGTTTGAACATGGCAATGTGACTCCATGAGCTCTATTGTGTACATGGATTCACTATTTTCAAAATTTGCCATGTTTCTTGAGCATTTAATTATGCTAGATGCTTTATTTGTTTAGGGGATTTTATACATGGATAAAGAGATGATCTCTGCTCCAAAACAGTTCACAGTCTAGTGGGGATAAGAACCTATCAAGTGATCATGACAATATAGTGTGATGAATAGAGTTATATACAAGGTACCACAGCTATCACAGGAAGAAGGGGTGCTTAAGTATATTTGGGAGAGTTAGGGAAGACTTCAGAGAGGATATGACATTGGGCTAATTAAAGGAGTAAAAGTTTACCATATAGACAGGAGGCCAGTTTACACCAAGGTAAAGGCACATATATAAAGGAATGGAGGCACGAAATCTCTGCTCCTTAAGCATATATTAGTAATTGCTTGCCTTGTGCAAAGCATTATGAATATGTTAGGCATTTGGGTTAAGAGAAGATGCCAAATCGTGTTTCTTGCCTTCCAGGAGCTTACAATTCAGTTAGAAAAATAGGGCATGTAGTTCAGTTGGAGAGGACATAGCTATAATTATAAAATAAATACTAGGGGGTGCCAGGATAGCTCAAAAGGTTGAGTGCTTGCCTTGCAACCATGAGGTCTGGAGATGGAATCCCGGCTCCAGCTTGTGCAAACCCACATACTGAACTGTGGCACAACAGGAAACCGTCAGGATGATGGAAAAAAGGTTCTTGCCTCCCATGGGGGAGGCCCCCAGTTTGGTTTTGCCCTGTGCGGCCCCACCTCCACCTTTGTGGAATGAAACCAAATAAAAAACAAACAAACAAACAAATAAAATAAAAAACTAGTGATGTACAACTATGGAGACTGCTCTGGGCCCTCTACCTTCTCTCTGTCTCTGTCTGTCTGTCTTTCTTACCTTCTCTCAAACAGTAGAATAAATCTTAATAAATAAATAAGAAAGAAAGAATGAATAATGTACCTTTTCAGGAGAATAAACAAAGTTCAATGGGAGAAGTAAATATCTTACCACTGGTATGGTTAGGGAAGAATTCATGGAGAGGGCGCCATCTGAACTTGCATTTAACACATGATTTAAATTTCACCATGGGGAAGCTGGGATGGCTCAGTGGGTTAAGCGCTCACTTTGCAGCGCCGGGGACCAAGGATCGAATCCTGGCCCTGGCCCGTGCAGACCCATGTGCTGAACTGGGGAGTACCCCCAGTTCAGTTCTCTCTCTGTCTCTGTATCTCTCTCTCTTTCTCTCTGTCAAAAACAATAAACAAACAAACAAACAAATAAATAAATAAATTTCACCAGAGAGGGCACAGATTGAAGGACCCAGGTAAATGTGAGAAAGAAGGATGATGTGTTTGGGGATCAGCAGGTAAGTGCTAAATCTAGAAACATAGGTAGGGGCTAACATGACTTTGAATGCCAGGTTGAGGAGTTAAGATATGTTTATTCATTCCTTCAAAAATCAGTTATTGAGTGCTTATATATGTTAGATACTGTGCTAGGGACACAAAGAGAAGGACTTGGCTCCTGATCTCAGGGATCCGATAGTCACATAAGGAAAGACAGATATGGAAATAAATAATTGTAGTATACAGGTAACACCCCCGCTGCCCCCATATAACATGTTTGTTAGTTTCCTAAAAAATGCCGTGTTATGTGAATTTGTGTTATATGAAAAAAAGAACTAGTACAAAAAGGGGTTAGGTTTCAAAACTTAAAAAAAAACTATTTTTATAATTAGGAGAAATATCTTTATTAAAGCAATTTTTACCAAAAGTATAACTTATTAGTATGTATTAAATAATGTTTTCTTCGTTATCACTACTTAGCAATGTTAACTGGGGGCATTTTCTTTTTGACAAGCTCTCTTTATCCTCTGATGTATCTTTAGCATTATCTATCCTATACCTTTTGCAAACAACCTGTTATTTTAGATTGCTTGCTTTTAGCTGAGAGATCTTTATAAATTTTGTTATCTAGTGATAAGCACTTGTGAAGTTCTCTCTTAAACTGTGTGCTGCTCTCAGCAGAAGGATCTTCATTTAGGAAATATAGCTCCAGTTGTTTGACTAAGTCTAGGCCTTTCTTTACACGTTAGAGTAAAGTGTTTAACTTCATTTTTCACCTGTTCTATCATTCCCTGAATTATCTTGGCATATTCCAGATGTTGGTTTCACCAAATTTGCTTTATCAGTTTTTTTTTCCACCAGTAATTCTTGGATATCTTCAACAGTCATATTGTCAAAACCTTTCCCTCCTAGAGACTTAATAAGTTGTGCTACTGCATCCATTGTGTTTTTTGCTGTCTTGATTAGATTTTCAGTTTGAATTGACTAGCCATATTTTTCCAACAAGCACATAATGTCATCAGTTTTATTTCTTTGATGGATGATGAATTTATGAGATTAATACAGTCCAAAATTGTAAAAAGTTTACATGCCTCCATGATTTTTATAGATTTTGTCATTGTCTATGTTATTCAGGGATTTCCCTAATTTCGAATGAGATATCTTTTGCTCTTAAAAGCTTTTATTGGGGGATGCTGGGATGGCTCAGCAGGTTGAGTACTCACTTGTCTTGCAGCCCCAGGGTCCAAGGATCGAGCCCCAGCCTGTGTGGACCCATATGTTGAACTGGGGTGAGCTCCATGTGTGAGGCTCCCAGCTCAGTTCCTGCCCTGTGCAGCCTTACGTCCACCTGTGGAACGAAACTTTAGAAAACCAGTAACATGCAACTATGGATATTGCTCTGAGCCCTTCCTCTTCTCTCACTCTGTCAAAAACAATAAAAATAAATCTTTTTTTAAAAAAGTTAAAAAAAAAAGCTTTTATTACATTCCATGTTGTTTGGAGATTTCTCTAATTTTGAATGAGATATTTTTTTGTTATTAAAAGCTTATTACCCTCGTGTTGTTCTGGGATTTTTCTAATTCTCAAACCGTGTTAGAATGAAACCGTGTTCTAGGATGCTGTGTTGTATGATTTCTCTAATTTTGAAACTTTTATTTTTTTTAATTTTTTTTTTTATTGTTTTTGACAGAGAGAGAGAGAGAGAGAGAGAGATACAGAGATACAGAGACAGAGAGAGAACTGAACTGGGGGCACTCCTCAGTTCAGCATATGGGTCCGCATGGGCCGGGGCTGGGATTCGATCCTCGGTCCCCGGCACTGCAAAGTGAGCGCTTAACCCACTGAGCTATCCCGGCTTCCCCGATTTCTCTAATTTTGAATGAGATATTTTTTGTTCTTAAAAGCTTATTACCCCTCATGTTGTTCTGGGATTTTTCTAATTCTCAAACCGTGTTAGAATGAAACTGTGTTCTAGGATGTTGTGTTGTATGAGGGCTTCCCCCAATTCTCAAACAGTGTTATAGAAGTACCATGCTATATGGGGATTACCTGTAGTATAAGTATTTACTGTATACTGTGGTCACACAAATGAGGGAATGATTAACTCTGCTTGGGGGGAATCTTTAAAGTTTAGAGAAGATGCTGGAGTTGGTTTTTGAGGATTTTTTTGAGGTAGATAGTCTGTGAGGTAGTAAAAAGCGGTCCAGCAAAATGAAAAGATATGCAAAGTCTTGGAGGCATTAAACAGCATGGAATACTCTGGGAACTATAAGAATTTCTATAAAACTGGAGTATGGGTTAAATGTAGGGGGATGGCAGTGAGTGATAAGATTGGAGAGGTGTTTTTCAACAACATACTGAGAAGCTTCGGCTTGTACCATTTTTATATGTTTGTTTTATTCATAGAATGATCAAGTATGGTAGAAGTGTTGAAGTTTTATTTGGAGGGATCAGGTTGGGGAAAGGAGAAGAAATTAATTGGGAATACTTCAGTAGTTTTAAGTAAGATGATGAGGGTCTGAACAATAGTAAAGGCAGTGAGGATGGAGAAAAGTGAGCTGCTATAAAAATATTAAAAAGCAGTGCTTCTACTTATTTTTTTGCGCTTTCTCTTCCTCTCCCTAATTCACTCACACATTCTTCAAGCATTTATTAAGTATGTAAACTGTGTTGTTTATTCATCCTTACCTTCCTGAAATACTTGTGACTTAAATATGTCAAGCATTTTTCTAGGTTCCAGTAGTTTAGCAGTGAACAAGACATCCAAAGTACTTGCTCTTATGAAGTTTAATTTTTTATGGGAGAACAGATGGCAAATAAATAACAAACAAGATAACTCCAAATGGTGGTAAGTGCTCCTAGGACAGTAGGATAATGTGATACAAAATGACTACAGAAGAGGTGTCATTTTAAATAGGGCAGTTATGGAAAAAAGCCTTTGAGGTGATATTTGGATCAAGACCTGAATAGTGAAGACCTAGCAATTTGAAGATTTGGAAGCAAACATGTATTAAGTGGAGGGAGAAGCAAGTTCAAGTTGGTAGAAATGAGTTAAGCCTGTCTTAGAGACAAAAAAAAGGCCAATGTTACCGAATCAGAGTAAGCAAGAAAAAAGTAGTACCCTATGAGGTCAGGGAGTTAGGCAGAGTCAGATCTGTAAGGCCTTGTAGATGGTGCTAAACATACTGAATTCTATTGAAAGTACAATGAAAAGATTTTGGATGGTTTTAAAAATGGAAGTGAGCTAATTTGCATTTTTAAAAAGATATTTCTGGCTGCTTTGAGACTGGATAGTAGGAGGGCATTTAAGGAGAGCAGTTAGGAGACTATTGCAGTAGTCCAGTTAGGAAATGATAGTTTTGGAGTTGGGGATGGATGGGGAGTGGCAGCATGGGTGAATTTAGATTGTGTTTGTTTTTTTTTAAACATTTATTTTATAGTTTTTGATAAACAGATAGAGACAGAGAAAATGAGAAAGCTTTGACTTTCAGGTTTTTTGGATTTGTTTTGGCTTTGACTTGATAATTGTCAACACTATGGTTATGGTATCATATACTGAAATAAGAATGATCAGGGAGAAATTTGGGGGCGTGGGGGAGAATGGAAAATTCTATTTGGCCATGTTAAATTTGATATGATATTTAAATATGTAAGTGGTGGTGTTGTGAGGCAGTTGGAAATATGAGTTTAGAGGAGAGTTCTGGACATTGGTCTGGGATGCTGAAAATGTGACTTTTTATCTTAGCTCTACCACACAGTTACCTGAGGCAAGTCAGTAGGCACTCTGAGTCAGTGTTGTCAGCTTAAAATATTAATAGTTATTTGTTATGCCAACCTTATGTATATGGGGGAAGAATTCTGTTTGTTCACTTATCCATTCATCAAATACACATTGAGCATTTACCAAGGTACTATTTAGCTGTGAAGGATAATGAAGACATAGGCCTTGTCTTCAGGCTGCTTATAGTCTAGTGAAAGAGTTACACAAACAGATTTAACAACTGCTGTAATAGAGGGGCATAGAGATCTCTGGGAGCACAGAAAATGGTGGGCAAGGGATCAAGGAAAGCTCTGCAGAAAAAATGGCACTTTTGTTGGTATGAAAGAAGACTAAAAAGTAACCAGGAAAGGCGCCTCTAAGCATGAGAAACAACATGTGCCAGGTGGGAGATGAGAGTGGGGGAATGGCACTGTCAAGGTACCGTTTGTGACCTAGTATTACTGGAACATCAAAGTAGAAGGTGGGGAGTGATGAGAAAGAAGGGAGACTGGACAGGGAGGCAGGTGTGGGATCTCATAAGCCTTATGTGCTGTGCTAAGGAGTTTGGATTTTTATCTGTAATAGATGATAGAGCTTTGAGCACTGAGATGAGTGACATGGATCAGATTTGCATTTTAGAAAGTTCATTCTGGGGACAGAAATGGAGAAGGGATTAAAAGAGGCCTGGAAGACTTATCTTAATTCAGGCAAGAAGGGATTCCAGATTTATCTAATTTCAAAATGCATGTACTTTCTTGGTGTGTTACACATAGTACAGGGGAGCATATGTTCAGTGTCAGAGGAGTTGAGGAAGAACAGAGGAAGGTAAAACTGGAAAGGCTACCGGGTCAGACCGTGGTGTGGTTACTGGAGCTCACTTTCTTTTCTTTCCTTTTTCTTTCTTTTTAATTTTTAAAAAATTTTATTGTTTGAGAGAGAGAGAAAGGAGGAGGGCTAAGAGCAGTCTGCATAGTTGTACATCATTAGTTGTGACATGGTTTCATTCTACACAGGTGGGTGTGGGATCGTGCTAAACTGGGGGCCTCCTGCATGGGAGGTGAGAATCTTTACTGCCATCTGGTGGTTATCAGCTGCCTTGCAGTTCAGTATATGGGTTTGCACGTGCTTGGGCCAGGATTCGATCCCCAGACTTTGCTGTTGCAAGGCAAGCGCTCAACCTGCTGAGCTATCCTGGCATCCCCCACAGGAGCTCACTGTCATTGTATAAGCCTACTGAGGAGTTTTTACTTTCTCTTAAAGGCAGAATTGAGCTTGGGTGACACAGTGACTGGCAAAAAGAGCATGAGGTTGAAGGGCCTGGATTAAGTTTGTAATTTGAGCAGTAGAAAGTAAGAGATGGTAGAGACATTTCTTTCCCTAGACCGGGAGTGGCGAACCTATGGCACACGTGCCCAAAGTGGCACGCGGAGCAATTATTTCGACACGCGGAGCTGTGAATACCATTTAAAAAATTATTGTTTATGCTCTTATAGACATAAAAATAATCGATACCTCTATCTCACTCGATGGGTTGGCACGCGAGTCGAGCGAGTATACTCCTATTTCATAAACTTTGGCACTCAATTGCCAAAAGGTTCGCCACCCCTGCCCTAGGCCTTCTGGTACAACCAGCCATGTTCTTCATTTTCTGCAAAGCTCTTTTAAGTCCTTGTTGTATGCTATGTTAAGTTTGGAAAGTGTTTGTTGTTGGTTATTAATGATCATGTAGGATTTTATGTTAGTGTTTCTCTTATGAGGAGTCACTTTTCTAATTCAGTAGCCACAAAGGATGGAGAACTTTTGTCAGCTGTGGATCTCAGAGGCATAGAATATCACCACCCATGATATTTTCCTAAAGAGAAGGCATACAGAGACCAATACCTGAGTCAAAGAGAGGCCCATCTTCTAGCAAGTTCCCCACTGTGAGAAAACCAAATAAATAAGAGAAAATATTACAAGACAGTGCAACCACACCAGCTAAGAAGTAAAAGAAAGATTTCTTCACATCTACCAGGGGAAAAGTCCTCATGTCCAGGAAAAGAAATGCTCCAACAGTGATGAACACCTCTGTGAACAAAGGTGCCCAAAAAGAAAGAAACCTCCAGAAAAGGAACTTGAAGATATGTAAACATATGAGCTAAATGACACAGAATTACAGACTGAAATTCTGAAAACACTCAAAGAGATCAAATAAAACTGGCAGAGTGCACAGAGGGAGCTAAGTGACCTCAGAAAGGAAAATGAATCTATATTAAAAAAAAAAGCAAATAGAAATTCTGGAGATAAACAATACAATAAAAGAAATGAAAAATGAAATAGTAGCTAGCATAGGAAGCAGAGCAGATCATATGGAGGAAAGAATTAGTGAAATTGAAGACAGAAATTTGAATTGTCACAGAAGGAAGAAGAGAGAGACCTAAGAGCTAAAAAAGAAAGAAAGGTATCTACAAGAACTATCTGACTCCATTATAAAGAATAACATAAGAATAATAGGTATTCTGGAGGGAGCAGAGGACAGGCTGGGCACAGAGAGTTTTCTCAGACAATTAGTAGGTGAGAACTTTTCAAATTTATGGCAAGACCTGGAACCCCAAATTCAAGAAGGAAACAGGACCCCCAGATTCTTGAATCCTAGCAGACCCTCTCCAATGCACATTATACTGAAGATATCAAAGGTCAAAGACAAAGAAAGAATCCTCAAGGCAGCCAGAAAAAAGAACACTGTAACCTATAAAGTAAAGCCCATTAGACTATCATCAGAGTTTTCAAGAGAAACTCTACAAGCCAGAAGGGAGTGGAACAAAGTATTCAAAATACTAAAGGAGAAAAACTACCAGCCAAGAATCCTGTACCCAGCAAAGTTATCCTTTAGATATGAAGGAGGAATAAAGACTTTTACAGACATACAGAAATTGAAGGAATTCTCCAGCACAAGGCCAGCATTTCAAGACATATTGAAGGCGGCGATCAGACGTGAAACAAAAAGTAAAAATAAATAAGGATAAACTGGAATAATAAAAACATAAAAGGGGAGGAGGTAAAGGTTTAAATTTCCAATGACACTGGAGATAAGAAACACCTTTAAGAAAAGGGACCTCTGCATATATGAAATTTTCTTTAATATAAAGTTCATGGTAACCATTGAAAAAGAATCTAAAACTGGGACACATAACAAAAGAAGAGAAAACAGAAAAAACAGTCATAAACGCCGTCACACTAAAATAACCAATGGGAATGAAAAAGCAAAGAAGCATTCGAAAGAGCTACCAGAAAACAAAAGATAACATGGCTACAGTAAATCCTCATGTATCAATCATCACGTTAAATGTAAATGGACTGAACTCACCAATAAAAAGACACAGTAGGGGAAGCTGGGATGGTTCAGTGGGTTAAGCGCTCGCTTTACAGCCCCGGAGACCGAGGATCAAATTCAGGCTCCAGCCTAGGTGGACCCATGTGCTGAGCTGGGGTGTGCCCCCAGTTCAGTTCTTGCTGGGGTCTATGCAGGAGGCTCCCAGCCCAGTTCCTGCCCTGTGCAGCCCTGTGCCCACCTGTGGAGTGAAACGATATGGAAAACTGATGCTGTCAACTATGGAGACTGCTCTGGGCCCTTCTCTCTCTCTCTCTCTCTCTGTCAAAAACAAGAAAAATAAATCTTAAAAAAAAAACAAAGACACAGTAGCAAACTGGATCAAAGAACAAAAACCAACCTTATGCTGTCTACAAGAGACGCACCTCAGCTACAAGCACAAACACAGATTCAAAGTGAAATGGTGGAAAAAAATACTCAAGAAAATGGCACCCAGAAAAAAGCAGGTGTAGCCATACTCATATCTGACGAAGCGGATTGCAGGATCAAAAAGATAACAAGAGACGAAGATGGATATTTCATGATAAAGGAGAAAATGCAACAAGAAGATATAACACTTATAAATGTATATGCCCCCAACCAAGAAGCACCAAAATTTACAAAGCAACTACTAACAGATCTAAAAGGAGAAATTGACAAAAACACAATTATAATAGGTGACTTAAACACTCCACTAACAGCCATGGATAGATGAAACAGAAATTAAATAAGGAAATAATCAGCTTTAAATGATACATTACAGCAATTGGACATAATTGACATTTACTGGATATTTCATCCTACAACACATGACTATACATTCTTTTCTGGTGCACATGGGACATTCTTAAGGATAGACCACGTGCTGGGACACAAAGCTAGTGTCAGCAAATTTAAGGAGGTTGAAATTATACCAACTGTATTCTCTGATCACAAAGCTTTTTTTAATATTTATTTTTGTTAAATTTAATGGGGTGACATTGGTTGGTAACAATTAGATACTTTCCAGATGTACAAGTCCACATCACATCACCCATGCATCGCATTATGTTAGGGTGACCAGACGACCCGCTTTTTTTTTTTTTTAATTATTACATTTTATTATTAAATTTAATGGGGTGACATTGGTTGGTAACAATTACATAGTTTCCTGATGCACAAGTCCACATCACATCACCCATGCATCGCACTATGTGCCCACCTCCCAGAAACAGGTCCTCCTCCACCACCATACATCTGGTGCCCACTCCCCCCTCCCCCCACAACTCTCTGTCTCTCTAT